>CM026168.1:10835524-10883590 GCA_014825975.1 Bombus haemorrhoidalis | reverse complement strand
CAAGAATTACGGTGGCTAGGTCCGTTTGCAATTTCGGACCGATCAGCAAATGATCGTTTAATGATTTACCATTTTCCGTTTTCGAAGAAACATTGAAGACGACTTGAAGATGCATTATAGCGCTGAGTTCACGAATGTTCGCGCGATGCAGGATGTATACGGCTTGAAGTGACAAAACCGGCCAAGAATGTTTCTCTTCCACCATATAATCAAGAGCTTTGTACTCGCGTAAAAACGTAGCATATTTCACTGAATGCTCAGCGTTCCGATGTAAACGATTTTCCCCTGTCGTAAAAACATATTCGTCGCTACCGGGAATGAAAGCCTAATATCCATGGCAGGTCCCTTAATGAAGAACAAGCGAACGATGTATTATCCATTCGGAGCACGAGAGTGCGTGCGTTGAAAATATGCCTCGCATTGTTGCTCAGCGGGAGAGAGACGCGGAACGGACGGCAACTATTCCACTTATCAAAATCAATGAAATTCGTCATCTACATTCAATGAGACGTTGCACTGCAAGTTCGAAATCGAGGCGAGAGAACTGGACGCTGGCGACGGAACGAAACCGGAAAGGATCCAGCCAAAAGTGGTGATCTGAGCCGTAAGCTAATTTACCGTGGCTTCTCGCAAACCATCTAGAAGAAGCAACCATACTGATCTACATCGATAATTAGATCTATTGGATCGGAGCTATAAGCGTTTTCATCCGCCCAACTCCCGATCGCGAATGTATTAGAGCTTAACGTCGATAATCACGCGATTTGGTAAGTAATTCGATAACGAGCACAATACGGTCATGGAGTATACAGACTCCGTTTTACAACAAGACAATGCGAACAAGAGACCGCGTTATTACCAACTTCTGTGATACATAGTAAGATGCGAGAGCGCGGGAGTTAATCGTTGTATTAAATTCTCGGAAATTATAGAGGCGATCGAGCCTGGATCGAGTAGAGCGCGAATCTTCTCCGAACGGCCAGACGGTGATCGCAGTTCGATCCATGAATCGTAAACAAGATTTGTTGCGTTAGTGTCTCACGGAACGGAGCAAGATGCAAACTGAGAGATTACAGTGTTATCGACATTATTCGTTGATAACGCAGAGTTGGTCGATGACGCAGTCGAGTCGTTGAAACGCAACAAGATATTATGACGTCTTTTTACAAATGTTACAGTTATACGAACTGGTACATTTTCTTGTCGGATGGTTCGAACTTAAACAATTTATGTACCGATTTGTCCTTTTTGCGAAATCGAATCGTGCTTCTACAATTCTATGCGATTTCTATGCGTCGATGCAGTCCCAAATGAATCAGCAGTCTCTAAACGGGAAAGCGTTTCTCCCATGAAGCCCGATGTATCCAGGTACATCTCGTGCAAGGCCAAAGAGCCATCCTTAATAAAATTGGAAACAGCTATCTTCTTTCTTCTTATATCACGTTCGCCTTACCGTGTATTGGATTGATTTTCATTTCTAAACGAATATTTATCTAACCTGAACTTCGATTTGTTCAACATAAAATTATTAGTATTTTGTTTTATAGTTTTTAACGAATGAGATGTTTTGCCAAATTTTTATATTGTCAGAAAACCTCTACTTCAGTTGTTGAAACAAACACAAGAGGAACTTTTGATGTAAGGCTTTAGATTGAAATATTCGTTAATGTCGCAAGCGAGCAAGTCAGACTGGTTAACATCGCAGAACCACCCTCCAACCTGAGATTCGTTTAAACGGGTTGGCTCATGTGATGAGAAATCCTCAAATCCGTTTGAAGTGCATATAAATAGGAACAAACAAAATCTATTAGGTAGAAAGAGTAAGACGGATGAAGATCTCCCAGGTGTATCTCGTGGAAAAGCAATTAAGAAGCGATAAGAGACGCTTCTTCAAGAGTACAAATTAAAAAACAAGGATAATTTATTTTTAAATAGGCGTATAGGTGAAAATAATTCATTACTGAGCGAAAAGAATAAAGCCTTGACCAGATTTGCTGTAGAAAAGATTAGAGCTCACGAGAAAAAGAATATTTATAACTATGAATGAAATGTAAGTATTAATATATAGAGGCCAGATTTTAGAGCAAATTGAAAAATTTGATGTTCCAAAAAGCGTCGATGTAGAGCGCGATGATGGATGATGGAGCCGGTAAACTGGATATAAAATTTGTTGATAAAGCTCAATTTGGTGGTGGTATTTTGTCAAATTTAGATTCAGAAAGCCTAGGAAAGATCTTATAGATGAACCTAGAAACAGAAAATGCGTGAACAAACTATAGATTTAACACAGAAACTTGATTCTGAATGTAGCGATTCCCTTCCAATTGTTTCGTCAACTAATAAGAGCGTTGAAGAAACAACTACAACACAGACAAAGGCAGATGATTACGATCTTGCAGTACGTAAGTTGAAGTTTGAGGCTTCATTGAGAAAGAAATGAAAATAGAGGAAAAAATTCTGTGAAAAACGAATTAGATGAAAGTAGTAACGGTGAATTCTCAAGATCTGAATGTTCTGAAGAAGATAACTTATCGAGAGGAGTTAAAATCTTGTAGCGAAGAAGAAAAAGTGTGAATCAAAAGCAATATGATAAATGGTTCAAAAAAAAAAAATCAAAAACTAGTGTTATGAAATTGGATGATGAGACTAGAGAGCAAGAAATTGGAGATGGTCTTTTAAGAATGAAAAATGTCATGGAGAGTGCGAGGAAGGAATTACCTTATATTTATAAAGTTCTAGAAACTTTTGAAATGTTACAAGAATGTTTGCAAAATTACGACGCCGATTCCCAGTCAATTATCGTAGATAGCATAATTAAGTGTCGGCGGGACGGGAGTCGCGGTGCGCCGACTATACGAGGGCGTGGTTCGTTCCCGAGTGATGTACGGGGTCCCAGGCAGACGATTTGATGGCGAGTCGTCGCAGCATCCTACTTCTCAGGAGGTTACACAGAGTAACCGTCATCAGAATCGTCAGGATAGCGATCGGCGTTCCACGCGTCGGCGACCGTTCTGGCCGCGTCTCCCCCATGGGTGCTTCGAGCGTTGGTGCTCAAGAGGAGATACACCCAAATAAAAGCCAGGAAAGCCAAAAAGTCCAGAAAGCCTGGACCCAGGAAAGGACTCGGCCGTGCAGGCGGCCTCAGACGACCTGGGGATCGCCGAGGAGGATGCATGGGACCAGAGGCGGTCTCAGTTGACCAACGAGGGAGGCGAACATCGAGGTGTCGATGCCGTCCTCTCAAGTTGGGAGGCATGGAGGAGCCACCTTCAGGATGATCAGGTGGTCACGGGGCACTGTGTGTTCGGCGGGTATCTCATGAAAATCGGACGCGAGACGACGGACATCTATCACCACTGCAGGGAGAGCAGGGACACGGCGCAACACACGTTGGAGTTTTGTCCGGCATGGGAGCTGCCCCGCTACACCTTACGTCTCGTCATAGGCGAGAGATTGACCCCCTCGACGATTGTATAATCGATGTTGAGCGGGCCGCAGAAATACAAACGAGGCTGTCCGCCTCTTCTGCGAGCGAGTTATGCTTATAAAGGAGCGGGCAGAAAGGGAGAGAAAGAGAAACTCTTGTTGGATAACGTGATGGCGGGGACTAGCAGGGGGGATGACGTCAGGAGCAGTGGCCTCCATTGGTGCCAATACATTAGGATCGGTTCGGTAAAGGGTTCGCGGAGAATGCACTGGTAGTAATTCGCAAAGACCGAGACCACGGAGCATTCTTGTCATACGTGTAGGCAGGCCGTCGTGGAGTTTTAATCGATAAGAGTCCGACACTGCTCTGCTGCTGCCCGCAGTGGCGGAGTGTCCATGAGGATTTCTCCACGTGCAAAAGAAAAGGTTATTAAAAAAAAGAAAGTTGAGCCATAGTCTAATTCTTAACTTTCTTTTATCAAACGTTATTATAAATTTAATGATTTCAGTAGTCTTACAGAGATAATATAATATACTGAATCAGAGAAAGGCTGAACAAGAACTACCTGAGCTTGCTGAAATCTCGGCCTATATATGTTTTGGTTGAGGCTGTTGAGGGGTTCGGTGTAGATTATGATAATAAGTGACGTGTGCAAAAGAATCCGAAGATCGGAGGAAGTCTTATCTCTGATATAGATAAAGATGTGATGAATGTCAGCCTTGTGGGTTGAAATATACTGTTTATTCATTTCTATTAGTTCATTCATCCTAGTTAGTTATGTATTATCATAAATAAATGCAGTGTATAACCGTTCATTTATATATTCTTTATAATCGTCCGAAATATAAATTATTTCAATAATTTATAATTATTATATTACTTTGTTAAATTTTATGAATTTTATAACTTTTTTGTTATATTTAATATGGAAAATATTAATAATCTATTATTATTCTACTTTTAGATTGTGTTGTATTTATTATAATAATACTCCCTAACAAATGTCCAGTATAATTTCTTCCATTGTCTATCGTTACTGCAAGGCATTTCATATGTTCATTTGTAGTCAGTAACTTATTTGCAATATTAACTCTAAATAATTTAGAATTTCGTGTACCCGTTATCAGTATAATTTCGATTTTTTCTGCTGCAATTTGCATTCCTGCTCTATTGCACCGTTTTATTATTTTGTTCCTATAATAGTTTAATTTGTTCTCAACGCTTTCTTTGTGGGTTTACGCCTATTAAAATTGCCAGATCGTCGGCGAAAGCTACTGTTCTTAATTTCGTTATGTTATTAAAATTATTAAGAAGACCGTCATAGCCTTGTAGAACTCTTTTATTATGATTTCTCTATCTTTCATGTGATCGTGTAATGAATTCAATAATTTTGTTAGGTTCCTATACCTGACTTCTTTTATTATTATCTTCTATCTAAGTGTATTGAATGCATTTTTAATATCAATGACCATTAATATGGTCAAAACTATGCAAACAAAAAGGAAGTTTCTCTTTTTACATGTATCCGCAAACTTACTGACTTGCATAATTGCATCAATTGAGCTTCTACCTCTGCGGAAACCAAACTGATTTTGTGATATCCTGCCCAAGGTGTTTTTCTATCGCAATTTTAAACGCGCTTTCCCATATTTTATTCATTACTGGTAAAATACTGATGGACCGATATGGTATAAGAAGGAGAGGATCCTTTCCTGATTTTACCAGCAGGAATACCCTGACAACTTTCCATTTTCTGGGCATTTTGCCTATTTTATAAATGGAATCGATCATGCTTAATAGGTCATGCAATTTTAATCCTGTTCGTCTTATCCATATTAATATTTTAAGTTTAAGCCCAGGACCTTTATCATTGTCCAATAATCATAGCCGTAATCGTCATATTAAATTTCCCTACTCATGATCTTATAGTATTCCATATCGTCTTAAGTTAAGCTGTCCGGATATAATATCAACTTTTAATTATAAGTATTCCTTGTATGGAATAGTCTACAAAAAATAGCAGATATTTCCTAATTAAGTTGCAGTGGGGGTATACTGATCGTTAGATTAGCTGTGGTTTTGCTATTCACAGCTTCGTCAGTATTTGTCATCATCTTCGTTCACTTATCTGGATCACCAATGTAGAGGATTGTGTTTGATGATTGTCGAAATAACGATATAACTCGTTGTTGGAACCGTCAAGTGTATTTAAAATAATAAATAGATAAATAATTACAGGTAATGTCATTAAGACGCTCGTACTAACAAATTCGTTAAGACAGTGTATAATCGCTCGCTGATAACTCGTAGATACTCTGTAGATACCTGTATATACTGACTGATAACTGACGTGGTGAATTGCGAGAGGAGATCGTATTTACATAATAACGGAAGAGATTACTGTTACAACCGTCAAGTATATTTGGAATAAATTAAATAGATATTGCTGTAAAAATTTATAAATACCGTCGATAGACGTTCGTACAACGTAACTGTAAAGATTGAATATAAATGCTCGCGGATAACTCGATGGCTCGTATACTTCGTAAATTGGCAAATAATAGCTCGGTAATGACTCCGTGAATGCGTCCGTTTATTTATACTGGCCGGGAGGGGGGAGTCGGAAAATTCAAATTTGTCTTAGATCGACAGTTGCCATTGTCACGTAAAATCCCAAGTCACAACTGAGATTACAAAAAATATAAGAATGTTGAGCTGAAACACAACTATTAACTTTCCTTTTCTTTACTGCACTTTATTATGCACTTAATAATTACAATTGCGTGTACACTGAGTTGGCACGTTCAAATTACACTAAGGGTAAAAACGCGGTAAGAAAATGTTGACTGTTCGAAAGTTAAAGAATCAGGGAAGTTTAGTGACGATATTGTGGCGGAGGAAAGCTAGTGATGGATGGGTCTAAGGACACGAAAAGAGCTGATTTGTTTCATTAGAAGAGCGAGGGAAATAGACTTCGCTGTCAATTGGCTGATTTTCTAGGTTGGTGGGTGAGGAAGGGTGCTAACAGCCTTTGAGAGAAAAATGCTAACGGAAGATACCGAACGCGAGAAAAACTGACTTTCCCGTATCATACCGTAGACAAAAATATAAAGAACGGTTGTTTTTGGTCCGAAAGACCTTAAGTATGAAAATGATTTTATGGTAGATTCTTAAGAATATTGAGGGTACGCGGCAAGAATGTGTAGACATCTGCTTGTCTAGAGTCTAGTCTTAGATTGATTTTGGTCCTCCAAAATCTTAGTGCTTCTGCAGATCACGTCTAGGTCAATTGGCTTTTCTGGTATCGCTATATAAATATGTGTTGTTAAGTTTTTCTTAAAATATCGTTTTTTGTTTTAACGGTAGAACTTCTATTTGCGCGTTGATTAAAAATATTATAGTTATGAAGATCGTCCTGGAAAATAAGGTTTTAAATGGTTTCCATTAATTTTCTTGATATTACCTTCTATCAAAATTTCATAATAAGGTGTTTTAACTTTTTCAATAGTAGAGTCCTAACCATTCTATGTCTAATTTATATTCTTTATGATCGTTATGTATTAAAACTCTATCGCCTTCTTTAAATATTGACTATGGTTTTATTATTCGTCGTCCCTGATCTCTTTGGTACCTTTGTTTACTCTTAATCCATTGGTCGCGAACTTTTGAAAGTCTAGAATCCCATTCTCGTTTTCTGAATGCTACTTTGTCTGCGTAAGTGCGTTATAGATTTCGTGAAATTGTCGAAGGTAAATTTGCTTTATGTCCGAATCTTAATTCAAAAGGTATATAACCGGTCGAGTCATGTATCATCATATGGTAAGCTAAGCATATGAAGTTTTAATCTTCGTCCCACTCTTTCTCTGAGTCCTTTTGAACACTTTTTAACATGTCTGCTATTACAGCGTGAGTTCGTTCTAATGATCCATTACTTTGAGAGTGGAAGCTAGTAGTTTTAATGTGTTTTAAGCTACTAATAAAATTTTGTCCTCTATCTGTCACTATTTTCTTCGGTACTGAAAATATGTATATGTAATGATTTAACAGAGAATTCCAAATAGTTTCCGTTTGTTGATTTTTTATAGAAACAAGGATAAGGTATTTCGTGAGTTCATCATGAATGGAAAGTATAAAGGAATTGCCTCGTTTCGTTTTCTTCAATGGTCCTAATATATCCATTACGATTTTATCATTTAGTTCCATAGTGTGTCGGTTATACATGGTTCTTCTTTGGGTCGAATCCTAGTCATCTTTGCGGTTTGACAAGTCTCACAGGTCTTGATGCGTTCTTGAATTTTTTTCATAAGATTCGGAATCTTGTATCGTTCTCTTATTTTATTATATGTTTTCTGTATCCCGGGATGCCCTACTAAATCGGTTCTCTTGCAGAATTTCCTCGATTTGCTCTTCAGTAAATTCCTGAATTGGTTCCCATGCAAGTGTAAATTATCTATTTTCATTGATGCTGTTGTGGAATAGAGTCATTCTCTTGATTTCATTCTTCTCGGTTTCTGTGAAGTCGTAGTCTCCAAAAGGTATCTTTCTATTCTTTTGAAGGATATTCTCATGCTCGAGGTTCATAGTCTCCCAGTTGTGTTTTCTTCAGTTGGTAGAAGCTTTTGTCGTTAGAACAAATCTTTAAGTATTTTGGCTTCTCGCTAGATCCGATCCATAGTGCATACTCAAATAGAATATCGTATCCAGAGCCAAGTTCTGCGTTAAGTTCTTCGTTCGTGTAATTGGTTCGTTGGTTATATAATGTATTCTACTGAATGCGTCAGTTGCAGTATTGTCTTTACCTTTAGTATATTCTATGTCGCATTCGTATTCTTCGAGTTTCAGTCTCCATCGTATAAGTCTTGATGAAGGGTCTTTACAATTTTGAAGCTATTTAAGAGCTTGGTGATCTGTTCTAATGGTAGATCGTCGTCCAAGTAAATACTGTCGGAGGCATTTAACTGCCCATACTATTGCTCTTTCTCGGTTGTAGAATAATTACGCTCAGGTGGATTCAAAGTTTTTGATATATAGTTGCATAGATATCCGTCTTAGGATAGAATGGCTCCTTCCTTCGTTACTTGCGTCAATGGTTAGTGTGAATGGTTTACTATAATCTGGATATTTTAACACGGGAGAGTCACATATCTTTCGTTTTAGAGTATCAAATGCGTCTTGAGCTTTGTCAGTCCAGTGGAATGGCATGTCTTAGTGAGTTCAGTAAGTGGCTTTGTTAGTTTTGAAAAGTTAAGAATAAATNNNAAAGTTAAGAATAAATTTCCTGTAGTAACCTACCAGTCCAAAGAAAGATTTTACTCCTGTTGAGTTTTTAGATTGTTTAAAGTTTTTTACTGCTCCTATCTTCTTCGGAGTTGGTTTTACTCCTTCAGCTGTTACGATATGTCCAAGATATTCTAATTCCGGTTTCAAAAATTCGCACTTATCTGGTTGTATTTTCAATCCTAATATTCTAAGTCTTTGTAACACGATAGCTATGTTTTATTGTTAATCCTAGAAGTGTGTTATGTTTATTATGCGCTCTTAAAAATTACGGAGAAAGCGGGTAGTTACCTAACGGAAAAAGCGGATATTTATGTAACGTAAAAGTCAGGAACAATGACACCCACTAGCAATGTTGGTAGGAGATTTTCTCCTCCTATCATCATTCATTAACGTTGACTATAACCAATGGACATCACAGATCGTTACCCTCACTTTACTAACGAAAAGTGTGAGCAACGAATCCGCTTTCTTCGTTCAAAAAGCACTCCCACACCGAGCTTTCCTCCGTAATTGCATGAGAGTGGATTATCAGTCATCACAACTGTTTCTACGACATTAGTTCAGTCAATACTCCGAAACCAAGTTGACAACTACCAAGTTATTGACAGATCAATCAGCTGTTTCTACTACATTCGAGCTACATCATTATATCTGCATGGACTTGATCTCGTCTATAGATCAGTCCGCTTCTCAACACTGATTCTCTAACTTGAGAATAATCCGCGACACGCTACCGGGTCTTCACCAATCAAACAATCGTCTATAACACCTATGCCTTACGAAACGACGTAACATTTGAGTGTATTAAGTTATTGAAAATATAATTATTATAACATGTCAATTGCACTGTTATACCACATCAATCTCCCATATTATCCCCACAAGAATTAAGGGGATCGACCTGTTCGTGGTGTTGATTATTACAATCGTAATGGGAATTTACGACTTCCGTTGACACGCTTCCTCGCGATCGCGTCTCCCCGCGACTGAAAGAAAATACATGGTCCTTCGTGCCGGATCATGTGCCAGTGAAAAGTGCACTTACCAGTGACCACAATGCCATGTGAAAGCAACGCATTTCAACAACTTTCATCACAACCACACGAGCGGCCATCGGAAAGGAACTTTTTCCTCGCTAAACATACACGCCATGCCATGCCGCACAATAACGAGCAGCAATTGATATCTGGACCAACGTCCATCTCACAATAACCAGGCAAGCTCATTCAATTTATTAAAATTCACCATGGCTCAAGCGGAACAAATCAGCACGTTACGTCGAAGACGTGGCTCCTTAATCGGCTGATTTACAACCACGGATCGTCAAATCGACGAATATGAACAGTCTGACCGATTACGTAGAATCTTCCTAATGTCTTGCCGTAACACAATGGACGAGATATGGAGCAAGATAAACGCGGTCCAAGAAGAATTGGAAGAGCTGGACGAGGGAGAAAATGCGCGTGTAGAGTAGCGAAACTCATTGACCGCCTACAACCATCAACCCAGTCGACACCGACAAAATGCGAGTCAGGCACTGGTTTCGAACCGATATCCATCAAGTTACCAGAGATTCAATTGTCTATGTTTGACGGCACCATCGAAGAATGGGAATCTTTCTACGACACATTTATATCCACAATTGATTGCAATGAGAAACTGACTGATCGGTCCAAAAATACCACTATCTTCGATAATCCGTGACTGGAAAGGCCGCGCGAAGCATCCAGTCGTTGGACGTCACAGAGTTCAACTATTCCATCGCCGTTAACGTTCTCAAAGAAAGATTTGACTGTTAAAGTCTGTATGCGTCATTGAGACTTGATATACGAATATCCTAAAATAACAAAGGAAACATCAAAAGCCATAGATGACTCTTTTGAGATAGTCAAGGTGAATCTCAAAGCGCTAGAAAAATTAAGTGAGCCTGTCACATCGAATGTTATTATGATCAAGTTGTTCACATCGAAGTTACCTTTGTACACCATTCGTAAATGGCATCGCTCATTACTGATAAAAAAATGCCCTCATTCATACATTTGATAGATTTTAGTAAAACACGGACGAACGGCAATCAAATCAGCTCTATATCAAATGAGACAAAAAAAAAGAAGAAAACTTGCCGCGAGGACAAACATTCACAACAACAAATAGGACGTTGGTGAGTTCGATATGCCAAGGACACCACGAAATCAGGAATTGCGAGGTCTTGAAAGCAAAGTCGACAGAAAGAAAACGCTTTGAACTCGTAAAAAAGGTTACTCTGCACAAATTGCCTAAGCAGGGGACACTACAATGTTCAGCCGGTTCGTGTCGCATATGTCTACGACACCATACGTATTTACACCAAGACCAAACTCATATCAGTTCACAGGCATCTAACGTACGATCATCGAGCGGCCGGTCGTCGAGCGATCGTTCGTCGAACGGCCGATCTTCTAACGGACGATCACTAACTAGATCACCGACACCACGTTATTCACATCATTCAATACGTCCAACCGAATCTTCGCAGAAATCTCCCCCGTCATCTCCAAGGAGTCAGAGATCTCTGCATCAATACGAACCTCGGTCATCGTGAACCAATTCCACCGGATTAAATTCCTCGTCCAATCCTCAACGATCAGGGAAGAATCGACTAGATGAGACGATGACAGCAAAAGGAACCGAATCACCAAATACATCTCCAAACGATCTGTTAGTCACAGCGCAGATCAACATTTTAAACAGGGCACATCCAATCCGAGCTAGAGCTTTGCTAGACACCAAATCTAACATGAACTTCATGACCGAAAAAGTCGCAAACTCATTCGGTATAAAACAAGGGAGATGTTCTGTGCCAATCGGTGCCCTTGATAACTTAACTACTACTGCGAAGCGCCACATTACGGCCATCATTATTTCCATGGAGGGCACATATAAACGTATAGTTTTTAATCGTATCAACAATATCGCCATTGGTCCCAGACCAACCAGTCGATCGCTCAATAATCCAACTACCCAGGAATTTACGATTAGCCGATCCAGAATTCTACAAGCCAAGCCCGATCAAAATATTATTGAGCACGGAATCAACTTTAGCATTATTATGCGCCGGGCAAATTAAGATAGATCAATCAAACAATACCGATTTGTGTTTACAAAAGACTCGCTCAATCGACTACACATTTGTTTCGCGCAACCATGACAGACCTACAAGCGGATATCGCCCGTTTTTCGGAAATCGATGAAGGACCGTTGACCACACATTTTTCGGAATCGGAACGACTATGTGAGGAGAATTTCCGAGACCATGTCCGACTCACCAAAGAAGGGCGATACATCGTCACCTTGTCATTCAACGAAAGGCTTCCTATACTTGGGACATCAAAGTCCATTGCGATGAACAGGTTCGCCTCTCTTCATCGCCGATTCCAACGCGACAAACAATTTGAAACTGCGTATCGTGTGATAATTCAAGAATATTTAGATCTGGATCATACGACTAAGATCACGACTGATCGAAGGTTATCAGAAAAAGACAATAATCGAAGATTACAATTGGGTGAGTCTCAAACTCTAAAAACTCTTGGTATCTTTTGGGATTCCCACGACGATGCAATCCTTTATTCAGTCGAGGTCGAAGCTAACATCTACCGTGTTACTAAGCGATCAATTAGTTCTGTGATTGCCAGAATCTATGATTCACTAAGATTGCTCGCGCCAGTGATCGTTCGAGCAAAGATTCCACCATCGTGCTCCAGTGGATCAAGTCCTCGTTACACACATAAAAACCTTCGTGGCGAATCGCGTAGCCGAAATACAAACCAAGACCAATATCGCGGACTCGCCTCATGTGCCCACCGCCGACAACCCGTTTTAATCTCCCGAGGTCAGACGCCCAAGGAATTCCTGCGCCCGACCATTTGGAAGAACGGACCAGAGTGGTTTGAGCAGAACGAAGAAAATTGGCCAATTTGGAGCCCAACACCGTTGGGTGAAATCCCTAAACAAAAAAAAAGAACGATCTGCCTGGTCATGAACACAACCGACCATTCTATATTAGAAAGATATTCTTCCTGGTCAAAATTAATGAGAGTCGCCGCTCAGTGTCTTCGATGGAGACACAAACAAAAACGAGTGGTACCTCTAACCGTAGACGAAATAACTTCGGCAGACAATCCTAACAATAAACAATTGTTAGGATTAATACAAACCATTCATTTCTCGTACGCTCCAGAAGGATCGGGTCAAGAACGTTGGAGGGAAGCTCCTTCATCGACAAGGAGGGGATATTACGAGTCAGGCGACGACTTAGTAACTTCTCGATGCCTTTCCAGCAAAAACACCCCATTATTTTGCAGAAATCTTCAGTAACAGAACTCATTATAAATCAGGAACATCGAAATAACCATTATTCAGGAATACAGGCCACATTATACGTGGTTAGACAACGCTACTGGCATGTCGACGGCCGTAGCCAACTATTAAAAAGTGCGTCCGATGTTACCGAGCCAATCCACCACCAGTAGAATACCTGATGGAAGATCTTCCAGTGGCGCATATTACCGAGTCGCGTTCCTTTACTAACGTTAGGATCGATTATTGCGGCTCATTCCATATCAAGGAGAGAAGGGATCGCAACCTCTGAGAGGTCAAGGTTTACGTCGCCTGGCAATATGTCTGGCAACCAAAGCTGTGCATATCGTGTTGGTGAGTGACCTTACAACCGACGCATTCCTTGCCGCTCTACGCCTATCCATCTCTCGACGAGGACATTGCGCGACAATTGTTTCGGACAACGACACCAATTTCGTCGGAGCTAACAAGGAATTGAAAGAACTCCGGATCCTCTTGCAATCCGACGACCACAAAGAAAGGATGCAGGTCTTTCTCGTTGATCGGCAAATATCGTTTTAATCCTCCTAATTCACCACACTTTGGTGGCTTATGGGAAACCGCGGTGAAATCTTTTAAACGTCATCTCACCCGTGTCGTCGGCACGGAGCTCTTAACATTTGAGTATCTCAATATCCTTGTTATTAAGATAGAAGCTGTCTTAAACTCCCGGCCACTTATTCCTATATCATCAGATCCTATTGATCTTCCTGTCCCTACTCCCGGCAACTTACTAATAGGCGATACCTTGATTAGTTTACGAGAACGAGATTTCAGGGTCAGTCCATCAAGCCGGTTATCCAATTGGCAGCGTATCAATCAAATTAAACAACATTTCTGGAGCCGTTTCACACCGAGCTTTCCTCCGTAATTGCACGAGAGCGGATATTCAGTCATCTCAACTGTTCCTACAACATTAGGGCAATCATCTCATCGGTTTACACATCAGTTCAATCAACTCTCTGCTTCGACGACTTCAGAACCAAGTCTACAACTACCAATCATCTATATCACATGTACCTTACGAAACGGCGTAACATTTGAGTGCATTAAGTTGTTAAAAATATAATCATTATAACCTGTCAATTGCAGTGTTATACCACATCAACCACCCCTATTATCCCACACGAAATAAGGGGATCGATCTGTTCGTGGTGTCGATTATTACAATCGCAACGGGAATTTACGATTCTCGTTAACGCGTTTTTTCGCGATCGCGTCTCCCCGCGGCTGGAAGAAAATACATCCCTAAATGTAGAAATTTGATCGTAGGTGTTAGAATTTTCAATAGCATTAGTAATTTTTCTTCGTTTGCTGCGCGTTGAGTTTCTTCAATACGTAGTGCGAGTATATTGATTTGTTAAGTGGAAGTTTCATTTTGTTTTTGCATTGCATCTAATATAGCCCTAACTGTTGGGTCTATCCCACTACTAGTTGAAGCTGCGCTAACAGTCTCGATTTTATCTTTTCGTGGCGTTGTCATTATTATACTGATTGTACTATTTGTGCTTGAATTGCTAAAGAAGCCGTCTCTTTTCGTTCTGTATTTGATAAAGGAATCCAGAGTTTCCTCACCTTGATCGTTTAGCCTGTAGGAAAGGTTATGTTGCGGTGTTCCTTTGTCGAAACGTCAAAAGTGTTTGCTCTGTTGCAATAGTCTCAATCCTCCTCAATCTTCTAGGTTGACCATAACCCGAAATGCGTGGTTTCGTTTACTTGAAGCTGATGGATCCTGACAGGATCGCCAAAATGTCACATAAAATCACAAGTCACAACTGAGATTACAAAAGATATAAGAAGGTTGAGCCAGAACACAAATATTAACTTTCTTTTTCTTTATTGCACTTTATTATGTACTTAATAATTACAATTGCGTATACACTGAGTTGGCACGTTCAAATTACACTAAGTGTAGAAACGCGGTAAGAATATGTTGACTGTTCGAAAGTTAAAGAATCAGTGAAGTTTAGTGACGATATTGTGGCGGAGGAAAGCTAGTGATGGGTAGGTCTAAGGACACGAAAAGAGCTGATTTGTTTCATTAGGAGAGTGAGGAAAATAGACTTCGCTGTCAATTGGCTGATTTTCTAGGTTGGCGGATAGGAAGGGTGCTAACGGTCTTTGAGAGAAAGTTACTAACGGAAGATGCGCGAGAAAAACTGACTTTCCCGTATCTTCCCGTAGTAGACAAAAATATATGGAACGCTTGTTTTTGATCTGAAGGACCATAACTATGAAAATGGTTTTTTGGTGGATCCTTAAGAATATTGAGGGTACGCGGCAAGAATGTGTAGACATCTGCTTGTCATCTTGCTCTCAGCGTGCGGCCTGGTCCCTGATGTGCTTGACGTTACGTATGCCTGGTGACTTTGCAACGTTGACATGTATATATTGTCGCGTCCACGTTCGGCAATCTTTATTGATGGACGGCCAGACGAAACATGTTATCACCAATTTTTGCGTGACACGTATCTCCGGATAGGGAAGTCCATGCAGCGACTGAGATACGGTGCGTCGTAACGGTTCTGGTACGTATGGTCGCAGGATTTCAGTTGAGATATCGCAGTAAATTCCGACATCTTGATAGGGAAATCGTACCTTTTTCAATTGCAGCGCGTAAGAGCCGGAGTTAATGATTTTGCGCAGCCCGTTATCGTTCTCTTGCGCTGCGGCTAACGTTTTATGGTCTATTATGATTTCCCTATCGCTTCTATCCGGGATAGAGTGTCGACTACGTTCTTGTCTATCCCTTTAATGTGTCGGATATCGGTCGTAAATTGTCCGACGTAGTCGAGGTGTCTAAACTGTCTTGGCGAACACTTGTCAGGATTTTGATTAAATGCGTATATAAGAGGTTCATTGCGAGTAATTCTCAGTCGTACGCGTTGTACTTCTTTTGCGTGGGGGATAATGATTTCGTCATAAAACCTAAGGGCTGCCAAGTATCGTTGACGCGCTGTTGAACTACCGCTCCTATAGCGTAATCAGATGCGTTGGCTGCGAGGCTAACGGGTGCGCCGGGAATCGGATACGCTAACATCGTTGCGTCAGCTAAGGCGCCTTTCGATTCGCGGAAGCTTTTTTCGGATTGTTCGAGGCACTCAATGGACGCGTTGCACTTCTTTGTGCCTTTCAACAAGTCTTTGAGTGGTTGAAGAATTTTTGCGGCTCCCGGTATAAAACATCGGTATAAGTTGATTATACCGAGGTACCTCCGTAGATCTTTAATTGTCGCGGGTAACGGTACTTTAACTATACTGTCAACGTGTTCGGCTAATGTTTTTATCCCCTCGGCAGTTACGGTGTAACCGAGGAATTTTATTTCGCGCACGCCGAATTCGCTTTTGGCAAGATTTATTACAACCCCGTATTCGTCGAGGCGTTTAAACAAAATCCGCAAGTGTTCATGGTGTCGTTCTTCGTTTTCGCATGCTATTAAGAAGTCGTCTATGTATGTGTCACACGCTCAAGAAGGCCACTTGCTCAGAAACAGTAATCAGGTAGACGAAACATCCTGCATACCACAGCTATCGAAACAATAACCAAACAGTAACGGAATAGCCGTCTCTGATACACACCCGACGATAACCCCTCCAAAGCTACTAAAACCTCAATATGAAGACCCTTCTAAATTAGCGCTCGACATCTCATTCTGTTGTAACAGTCACTCTGCTGAATTTATATAATAAATTCCATTATCATATACGAAGTTCAATTTCTTCACCTTATTCGTGGAACTTTCGAACTGCGATGCGAGAAGATCACCAACGATCTATCGGTTTCGTAATTTCTTGTGTCTCCTACGTGGCAAAATTTGCTCTCCAAAGGAGAAATCTCTTTACGTTTCGAAGCGGACTCGAAGTTGGATCACGCTCGGTTTATGTGGCGACACTGACTGCACGCCCATTCTCCTTGTTCCTTTGCACGGTGGTTGGAGTCACTTGTGCTGCTACCGTGCACCTCGTTGTTGTCCCCCTAATTCAGGGATTGCTCGTTTGCCGACAGCTGTATTTTTTCAGTCAAAACTTAATTCCACAACCGAGTTGCGTTATCGGCGTTCAATATGAATCCTATATGAGCCCTGCTGTTTTATTTCTTGCATTCGCTTCGCTTCCGTTCGCATTCTTTCTGTAGCTGGGATGAAATAACTACTATGGTTAATTATTTCCGCCGCCTAGTTTATCTCCGGGTCATTTCACTGTCATCTGGACTCCATGGAAACTTGCGTCCCTTATTAAAGGGATACTTTTCAAAGAGATTCCTTCTTGCGATTGACATTATTGAAATCTCCTCCATCCTCTTCTGGGTAAGAGGACCAGCCCTCTTGTTCAGATTATCATTTCCAGCCGCCGTTTCTCTCGTGGTCATCTTTTTGTATTCATTTCTCCGCACCACTATCTTCAATATAAATGTTCCCTGTCGCTTTTTGCGAATGAGGGAGGGCCCTAAGACCGACGCTTCCCTCGTCGTTTCTCTCCCAGTTTGACAGTTGAAAACTGTCGGAGCGAGTCTGGAGAGGCAGCATCTGCAACACCGATGGAGCCTGGGGGTTCCGAAACCCTTTGAGCCGTAAGTTTTTTGCCTTTATTTGACTTTTCTATATTGTAATCAATTATGGAATTGTCCAGGGACATAGCCATGTCGTCATAAGTCGCTCTTCCATTTTCGTATTCCATTTCATTGCCCAAGTTGTCATAAGATCGTTTTCTCAATTCCGTTAACCGTTCAACCTTGCTATGGTCGTTAGTAACCCTATCATTTTCAATCGCGATAGCTCTCCCATTCGTTTTAATATATTTTATTTAATAATCTATGTTTCCCTGTTATATTTCTTTCATCCTTAATATTTAATGCATCTCAGCAACCTCCATGACGACACGAATTTCGCTTACATACGTTAATAAATATGTAGCGGCGCATGAACCATAGGACGAGGTGAATCGAGAACGACTCATGTTGTTGCTTTGCCTCCAGACATTGACACCGCCTTGACGCACGAAACGTAACAACAAATAAACTCCGGGCAAAATAATGTCGCCGCTATGTGTAACCGTCGATCAAAGACGGATTCGAATTTTCCGACGCTCTTCCGACCAGTATAAATAAATGGACGTGATCGCGAGCAATTCAGTTATTATTCGAGTTATTATTCAAGTTATTGTTGGGGTCATTATACGAGTCATTATACGAGATATTATACGAGTCATTATACGAATTAGTATCTACGAGTTTCTACCGAGTTATCGACGAGTATTTAGCGAGCATTTTACCAAGTATTCATTAGCAATTCGACTTTGCGATTTTTACTCTGTACGAGCGACTCAGCGAATATAGTTTATATACTAAATTATTATTTTAAATATATTCAACGGTTTTGACAACGAGCTATCTCGTCTATTAAACCTCACGATTAAACCTCTTATATACCAGTTTCTCACAAATTGGTGACCCCGACGTGATCTAAGGAAAGAGGTAATCAAGAGAGCGCTATTAAAACTTTAAATACCACGAATATAAAAGAGTCGCGATGACCAGTACCGACAACGCCGGAAGTACGATGACCGGGTTTGGCAACGTAGACTCGGTAAATACTCCGCTCCGCATACCACCGTTCTGGGCAAACGATGTCGCGTTCAGGTTTACGATGCTTGAAACCCAGTTCAAACCGGCCCGAATTACGAGTGACAAGGCGAAATTTAATATCGCCATCTCAAATATCGAAAAGCCGTACGTGCGGCTGATCCGCACATACGGAGACATACTGGTCGCCCCGCTGGAGATCGGGCAGTACGAGTTCTTGAAGAAAGAACTCATTATACCGACCGAACGTGTCGAAGGGATCATCAAAATTCCGAAGCCCGCGAACGTTAAACAACAACGCAGGTACCTCAGTATGATTAACTTCTACCTACGTTTCATATCGGGGGCCGCAAAAATTCTGCAGCCACTTAACGACCTGCTAAAAGACGCGAAAAAGGGAAGACAGCTTCAACGAATCAAAACGTACTCTCGCGGACGCCACGATGCTAGCGCATCCGATACCTGGTCAGTCTTACGGTAGATGCGTCCGACTACGCAGTAGGAGCGGTTTTGCAACGAACGACGAATGGCAGCCGCTAAGGTTTATCACGAAATCTTCCCCGCGCAACAAAAATATAGCGCGTACGATCGCGAATTACTTGCGATGTATACCGCTGTAAAACGCTGCCGACACGCCGTTGAAGGTAGAAACTTTGTGATCTACACTGACCATAAACCCCTTATTTACGCTTTTCGGCAAAAACTAGAAAAATGTTCGCCACGGCAATTCCGTTATTTAGACTACATCACGCAATTCACAACAGATATCCGGTACGTAAAAGCCGTAGAAAAAGAAAGCGGACGGGCTATCCCGTATAGAAGCAATTGGAAACTCGGTAGATCACTGGACGTTAGCAACAGCGCAAGAAAACGATAGAGAACTACGCGAAATTCTTAACTCTGACTCTCGCTCGCTGCAACTTAAGAAAATACGATTCCCTGAAATAAAAGCAGACATATTTTGCAACATTTCGACCGGAACCGTTACGACGCAACGTATTTCAGTCATTACACGGACTTTCCCATCCGGGGATAAGTGCCACGCAAAAACAGGTGACGACGTGGTTTGTCTGGCCGTCCGTAAACAAAGATTGCCGAACTTGGACGCGGCAATGCATACCATGCCAACGTAATAAAGTCATCAGGCACGTATTTTCACCAGTCGGAACGTTTAAAGCGTTAGCAAGCCGGAGCACATACACGTAGACATTACTGTAATGCAGTACTCGCATGGCTATCGATATTGTCCTACGTGTATTGATCGTTTTTCGCGTTGGCCCGAAGTCGTTCCCATTACTGACGTGGAAGCGCCAACCGTTGCTTCGGCCCTCCTTTCGACATGGATTTCTCATTTCGGCGTACCTTTAAAGATAACGACCGACTAAGGACGCCAAATTCGAATCACGTCTATTTCAGAAGTTATGCCGGTTGCTCGCTGTTACGCACGTATGGTAGAGCGCTTACATAGAACTAAAAGCGGGATATACCACGTAAATTTTAAAAATAGCGACTATCAAGGAAAACTGTATAAACATGTGATAAACACAACACAATAAAAAAGTTATCATTGGTAGGAAGGCGATGTAGTGGCACATGAGTCGAGGACAATTCAAATCATGTTGTTGTTTTGCTTCGGAATATTAAGTTCGTTAGGATACAAGTAATGTAAGAATAAATAGGCTCCGGGCCTCCCAACTTGGGAAGACGGCCTCGACGCCTGAATGTCCGCCACCCTCTCTGATCAGCTGGGACCGCCACTGGTCACACGCATCCTCCTCGGTGGTTCCTAGGTCGTCTGAGGCCATCTGCTCGGCCGAATTCTCTCCCGGGTCCAGCACTCTCATGTGGATGTATCTCCTCTTGAGCACCAACGTCCGAAGCTCCCACGTTGAAGACGCGGCTAGAACGGTCGCCAGCGTGTGGAACACCGTTCTGTATCCCCTGACGATTCTGATGGCGGTTACCCTGTATGACCTTCTAAGGAGGAAGATGCTGCGACGATTCGCCATCAAATCGTCTATTACGGGACCCTGTACATCACTCGGGACCGAACGACGCCCTCATATTCGGCGCACCGCGACATCCGCCCCGCCGATGTTCGACAGCAGGCCGCACAAGGCGTTGGCCGCTACCGTCATCTTCGGAATCAGGGAGTCGAAGTGCCTCTCGAACGACCAGGTGTCTCATCCGCGACCCCACCCCGACGATTTTGTCCGCCATGCTTATGCTCAAACCGGGCGGAGGCATCCCTCGCCTGTTCTTTTCGTAGAACCAGATGGCCTCCGACTTCGCAGGGGAGACCCTCAGGCCCAGTCCGCGCAGGCCGTTACGACTTCGCCAATGCGCAACGTCTTGTGCCACCCGCGACCTCCGACCAGGACCAGAGTGTCGTCCGCGTAGCACACCATAGCCGCCTCGGAGGCAGCGAGCAGCGCAATACTTCATCATACGCAATGATCCACAGAATCGGTTCCAACACCGAGTCCTCCGGAACGCCACGCTCGATGGGCCGCCTTTCCTCCCCCTCTCTGCTGGCGTAACATACCCACCTGTCGTCGAGCGTGGATCAACCGAACGAAGTAGCTGGGAACCTCGAAGTGTTTCAGAGCCGCCACTAACCTGTCCCGCGGCATAGTGTTGAACGCGTTGGCGATGTCCTGAGATACAGCCAGCGCCATATCATCGTGGGAATCCATGTCCTCCGGGAGTGCCCGTACGAGCCTGACCACATCAATCGTCGAGCGTCCTTTCCGGAAACCGTACCGGTTTTCGTGCCAGCCCGACACACGTTTTGACATGAGTCGTTTCATATCGGCCGGTATCCCGACAGCGAAGTCGCCGGTCCCTTACGGAGCAGGACCAGTTTCGCCGTTCGCCACGCCCATGGTTAGATTCCCTCCCTCAGGCGCCTGGTGTAGAGGTGCCGAAGTTTGAGAGTCATGACCCCCATTACTTACTCCCAGATCCGGCCCGGCGCCACGTCGCGTACCCAGTAACGGGGCAGCAAGAGGCGTAAATTCCCATTACGATTAGACAATCGACGCCACCAATTCAGTAGATATCCTTTTATGGTTAAGACAGTGGAGGTAATTGGTCAATATTAACACTTGGTTAACAATTAAAGTAACACTTTATTTCTAATAACTTCGAGTACGACAAGTCTGCGGATGTATCGCGTGTATCGTTGCGAAAATACAACGATCTGATCGCAAGTTTAGATGTGTTCAGCGAGAACTGTAATTAGCAAGTAAATTTTTGCGGAGGAAAAACTAGTAATGGGTGTGTTCAGCACACCAGACAAACGGATTCGTTGATTGTGATTTTTGTAAAGGAAATGAAGGTAACGGTCATTTCCATTAGTTGCATAAAAACTAATGGGTGAGAGTTAATGCTAGCCGCCCTCTATTGAAGGTCGTTAGTAAGTAAGAAATAACCCTAGAGTGCTGCATATGGTGCTGAGGTGATTTTGGTGTAGGACGTGTAAGGAGCCAAAGAAATACTCCGTGGTGTTCAACAGTATGTTTATTAACAATCTTCGCTTTCGTCTCTTTATGTATCACTCTCAATTCCAATTAACTTTTCCCGTTTTTCCAAATATTCGGCGGAAGGATCGCAGGGATATCGATTGCTAATTAGGCCTGTCGGTCTTACGCTTCGGTGATATACTTTGTACCAACGAAACCGTTGGATAGTTCTGTTGTCGAGTGCCGCTACAGTACCCTTTTATCAGTGATAACCTCTTTTCTTTTTTCCTTTTTGTTTCGCGTAGGTATCTTATGTGTTAGAATTTACCTATAATCTGCCTGGAAACGATCAGGGAAACGGACTTTCTACTTCAGCATCCCTATCAGAATTTGCATGGTGAAGTGATTAACATTCCTCCTATATCTTCTAAATGAACTTACGTCCGCCCCTCTGTAAGATCGTCACTCCTCCTTCTATTTCTCCATGATGCGCTCCTCCACTGCCATAATCCTCTCTTAATAGGCAGAGGCGGCTCCAGCTCTTGAACGGGTGTTATACTGCTCCTGCTGATCCTCCTTTTTAATGCGATATTTTTTCTATTCTTCTTAATTTCTACTACCTTGGCCCATACAGGCACCGCATATAACATCACCGACTCCCAGACCCCATAATAGAGTCTTCTAACAGTGCCGATGGGCCCGTAGATATTGGGGAGCAAAAATCTAAATGCTTCCATAAGGGCGTCGGCCTCCCCGGAGACCTTCTCCAAGTGAGCTCCGAACCTTCTTTTGCAATCTAACTGGACTCCAAAATATCTCACTTCCTGTCTCGTCGTCAGGAGGTATCCCTCGACGTTCATCTTGATTACCTTGGAGATCCGTTTGCCTGTCAAAAATATCATCTCAGTCTTCTCACGAGCAATCCTTAATCCACAATCAGCAACCTAATCACCGCGAAATCACGCTCATCGCATCCGATAACTTCATGGTCACCTCTTCCTGTTTAGGTCTACACTGACCGCCTTCTTCGTATTAATCTTCTTGCCGGCGTACCGCAAGGCTTCCACTGTTATCCTGCAGCCGTCGTCATTCACGTCACCACCTTCGTTCAGATTCCTTGACCTAGCATGACTACTTCTCGTCGGCTTCGTCAGAAAGAACTCGTTAATTATGTCACGGGGCCTATCTATGTGGAAGCCTTCTGTCCTCGTTCTCTATTCGAACCATCCTGAACATGATTGCCCTGTACGGCCTCCCCCATGGATCCTGATCCAGCGCCACACAGAATTCCTTACAACACCTTTTCTTAAAATTCTTGAGCATCGTCGCCAACTACTTCTTGTTTACCTTAAATTCTTCGCTCAATCGAGCCGCGTCGTTTGTGCCTCTTATCCAGGCTCTCTGCGCCTTTCTCCTGCTCTTCATTGTCATTTTTCTAAAATTGTTGATTTCGTCACTCCACCAATAATTGATGCATCTCTTCCCTATCGGTGGATAAACCTTTTTCAATTCCACATGTTATCTCCAGTACCTTCTGCAAACGATCACCATGTGCCTCCTCGTCGTCCGTATTGTCTTCAAATAAATGATTATAGTTGTCAAAAGTTGAAAGAAATTTCTTCATGCCAGTATCCTTTGTTGAGTATTTAAAATTCTCGGCATTACGCCTCGTCTTTGTAGTAGTTAATATTATGCAGAGCGTAGCAGTGGTCCGATGCTGACCAGATTTTCGACATTTTTCCACTGGCGTACTTCCTCGCCAGTCCCTTGCTCATGCTGATCACGTCAATGAAACTTCTCCCGTTTCTAGAGAACGTGAAGTCCGAGTGCGTCTTCCTAATTGGTACGATTCCATTCTTAATTATCATATCTAGGAGGTCAGTTTCCCTGTGGTCATTTACACTGCCACCCCACGCGGTGGCCTTTTAATTATAGTCGCCGGCGATCATCGTTGTTGGGTAACTCCTCTTAGCCGCACGTATCAATGTGTCCATTGACGTAAGAATTAAACTGATCCATGTTCACATTGGGAGAGCAATAACTCCCAATGCAGAATACATCGTCCACATTAACACCCACGGGGCCTGTGGATTCCGAAACCCCCTGAGCCGTAAGTTTGTTTCCTTTATTTGATCTGTCCATAATATTAAATAATATTGGGTTGTCCAGGGTCATAGCCATGTTCGTCATAAATCGTTATTCCATTTCCATATGCCATTTCATTGCCTAGGTTGTCATATCGTCCTTATTCCACGTCCGTTATCCGTTAAATCTTGCCAAGATTGCATATCGTTGGTGAACCGTTATAAAAGTTATTAATTTTTCACTATTATTCTCTATTTTGACTTCCATGTGCTATAAGCACTATATATGTTCCAATAACTCCTATAACATCTCTTGTATTAACGTCGATGTCTCTGTATGCGTGAGTATTCATTATAATATATTACTTACATTTATTAATATTAGTGTGTCTTATTATTTCTGTTTCAGATCATACTCCCTTACAACTCGTACCAACTCGCTTATCATTTCATTTATCCGCTCTTTCATTCTCAGTTCATTTCAGTTAGTTCAGTTTAGTTTAGTACGTTTAGTTCGTTTAGTTCGTTTAGTTCTTTTAGTTCGGCTCGGTTCAGCGCTAATTCTCACTATAATACAACATCTTTTACTATTGATAATCATAATTATTTTTCTATTATCCCCAATTAAATTTATAGCCTCCTATGTCGAATTTCCATTCTTCATTAGTTATTCTTCAGTAACTACTTTTCTTTGTAACTTCTTCTTGTAACGTCTTCAACTCATTTCGTACAATTCTTGGATTACCACTGACTTTTTCGCTTCTCGGCTATGCTCATGTCACGTAAAATTCCATAAAAAGGGAAGAGCTGAACAATAGCTTAACTTGTCTGTCCTTTTATATTTTTATATGCTTTTATTCACAAAAGTGTTTAAGTACAATATTACAATAAATAGCGAAGTTACAAGCTATTAAAATAGTTGTGCAAATCGCGGCCAAGACTGCACCCAAGACTAGTCTCCTAGTCGAACGCTTGCAGTTTTTATATGCTGCGTTTGCTGGTATTGAGGGGCAAAAAGAGGATCCTGAGTGACCTACGTAATGGGGAATTTGGTGTTGGGCCATGTGCAAAGACAAGGTCAAAGTCTAAAGATTCATTGTTAGGTAGTGTGGAATGTCGTGGATATGAGTATGGTCGCTGTAACAATATCATCGTCACCGTTCCTCACTTTGAATCAACTTTACGGTAAGAACCCTATAACTTCTCTTCGGTCGCAACATTCACAAATACTTATATCACTTAAAAGTTGTTGGAAATAAATAGTGATATTTAAACCGCGAAAATCATTGAAACTATCCCTATTATCTTAACTAAAATAGGTGATTGGCTGATTCGTGGCGTCGGTCATCGTATCGAGACAACATCTTGCGACTCTCGTTGACGCATTATACTGCGAACACGTTTCTCCGGGATAACGGTCGAATAATAAGTTATTACGAAACGATAATTATAATACAAAATTAAAATTTCTTAAAATTAAATTAAAATATTTGGGAGATACATACGTTAAGGGCAGGTAATAAAAATGGTTAAAGCAAAGAAGATGTTATTATCGGAAGTTCTCCGATGAAAAGGTAATGAACAAAAGAAGAAATCCTCAAACCCGTTTGAAGTACATATAAATAGAAACAAACAAAATGTAACGGATAGAAAGAGCAAGACGGATGAAGGTCTCCCAGGTATATCTACTGCAAAAGCAATTAAGAAGCGAAAAGAGATGCTTCTTCAAGAGTACAAATTAAAAAGCAAGGATAATTTGTTTTTAAATAGGCGAAAAAGAACGAAAAAGATAAAGCCTTGGCTAGATTTGCAGCAGAACGTATGAAAGTTCATAAGAAAAGGAATATTTATAATTTGAATGACGAAGAATTATTAACGCATAGTAGTTACACATTAGAGGAAATTGAGAAATTTGATGATCCAAAAAGCGAAGATGAATATAGCTATGATGAAAGTAAAGCCGGTAAACTGGATAATAAGTTTGTTGGTGAAGCTCACTTTGGTGGTGGTATTTTGTTGAAATCAGGATCTGAAAAGTCTAGGAAAGATCTCATAGATAAGTTTATAACTGAATCAAGAAAAAGCAAAGCTGAGAAACAGAAAATTCGTGAGAAAGCTATAAATTTAACAGAGAGACTTGATTCTGAATGGAAGGATCCTCTTCCAATTGTTTCATCAACTAATAATACCGTTGAAGAGACAGTTGCAAGACAGACAACGGCAGGCGATTACGACATTGCAGTACGCAAGTTGAAGTTTGACGCCTTATTGAGAAAGAAATGAAAATAGAGAAGAAGAATTCTGTGAAAAGAGAATTAGCTGAAAGTTGTAAGAGTGAAATCTCAGGACCTGAAAGTTCTGAAAAAGATAACTTATCGGAAGGAGTCACAGTCTTGTAGGGGAGAAGAAAAAGAACAAAAGCAATATGATAAATGGTTCAAAAGGAAAATCAAAAACTAGTGTTATGAAATTGGATGGTAAGGCTAGGGAGCAAGAAATTGAAGATAATCTTTTAAAAATGAAAAATATTATGGAGAGTGCAAGGAAGGAATTACCTTACACTTATAAAGTACCAGAAAGTTTTGAAAAGTTACAAGAATTTTTGCAAAATTACGATGCTGATTACCAGTCAATTATTGTAGATAGTATAATTAAGTGTAATCATTGGTCATCGAATAACACAGATAAAGAAAAGTTATCAAATTTATTTTTGTTTTTGTTGTAACATGTATATGATCATGCTATAGGAAATGATGAAAGTATAGTTAAAGGTTTCCAAATTATTGATAGGTAATATATAACTTTCTAATAAAATTTAGTTACTTGTATTATATCTATATTATATTACACATATTTATTTCAGATTGTCTCCTTTTTTATACGATCTTGCTCATCTAAATCCACGGAATATCAAATCGGTTATAGAAGCGATAATCAACGAAAAGCACCACGACTTTGAGAAAAATAAGAATTATCCTGGCCTAGATATAGTATGTTCACCGTATAATTATATTAAAAATATATTTTCAACAGTATTAATTATAATCTTCTAACAAGCATCTTTTTTGCAGCTTATTTTCTTCAAATTGGTTTCTTTGATTAATATTTCCAACGTCTGATTTCAGACATCCTGTGCAATATTTATGTCTGAAATACTATTTATATGTCGTATTAAATATAAAATATATATTTCAATGAGTCTTTTTATACGTACTCTTATATTAGAGGTAATTGTTTCTACTGTCATGTCTCGCGACCGGCGCGATCCGTAGCGCGGAAGTAAAAATGTAAATCCTCCTAAACCGAGGTCATTTAGAACGTTTATTCGAAACCGTGTTTACAATATTTGAAGTTAAAGCCGCTAAAAGCTATATCTTGTGAAAACTCATCTATGTCTTTATAATGATATTAATACAATTTAAATTGTAAACAAAGTCGACAGTTGAACATACGTTGGAGATATTCCCAAACATTTTCAAAAGAAAGACCCCGACGTTTTTCATCTCCGACGGATATAAATGTAGCGACTCAAAGAAGTCAATATGAGAATAATTACCATTCGTAAATCAATCGGCATTTGTCTATCGAAGAGTTAGTTATCGTTTTGCCTATCGAAGAATCGGTTATCATTTTGTCTAACGAAGAATCACCATTTTGTCAACTGAAGAATCTCACATCCGTCAGTCAATTATCAATATTGAAATCGAGTAAGACTTGAATAAATCATTTCATATTTTACTTTTCGAACAACTTTAATTCTCTCCTGTGCCAATAATACCGCACATAGCAGGTTAGCCAAAGTGGAGCTTATCGTCAGTTGCATTAAACGTCAATTGACGCTACCTTCTCGTCGGCGACTTAGCACGTAATAATTACCACTGTCATATTTTCATAGTCGAACATATCATGTGAAAGCGGAATACACTATATTAATAATATTCCATTCATATTCACAGTATACGATATTAAGTAAACAATTTGCTCCATCTGTGATAAATTGCTTACACGCAACAATTTATGTATCCACACCTTAACACTTAATTCAAGAAATAAAAATAAGACCAGTCTTCAAAGCAATAGAAAACTGGAGAAATTTATTAATACTCGATGAAGATCGTGCTAAGTTTGATACTGATTCAAGTGGCAATTATGTGAAAGCATCCGATCTGATAGATGGCCCCATAGATCATGATTTCAGAATAAGAGCCTTATTGATAGCTGTAAATTTATTGCTTGTTAATTAAGAATTGTCCTAGTGTACACGCGTGATAGATTTGCAAGTTTATTTTTCTCGGAAACAAACCGTCTTATGAATAAATTTTATTCTACAGTTCCGACTTATATTCATATGTCGAATAATCTGATTTAAAAGTCATTTAGAAGAACTGGAAGCTGTGTATTAGATACTTGAATCAATTTTAAAATTACTTCAATCGAATTCTTTTGACAAATATCCACCAAATGTGAAGAAAGATATTGTGCAATTACGAAAAGATTTGAAAGAACTAAAGGACAAAAAATTCGAATACATTATGGTTGAAAAGAAGAAACCAAAACCATTAAGACTATACGAGCCGCGAATTAAAGCAGTGAATGTAAAAATTGAATTTGTAATTTCAAATCACGCCGTTTTATAAATTCAAAAAAGTTATTAAGTTTCGTATATTCTATACTGATATGACGGTAAGAAACATAAGACTATGTCCAGGGAGAAAGCTGAAAGAGAAAAATTGTTGTACAAGAATAAAAAAGAAATGAAAGGTGCTATGCGTGAAATACGAAGAGATAGAGCTTTTTTAAAGAAACTACAAATAAAACAACAGATTAAGAGCGATGAAGAACGTAAGCGCAAGGTAAAAGAAATTTTTGGCGAAGCTTCAGTGCAACAGAGTGAATTAGAGAAATTAAAACGGAAGAAATAATCGTAATAGAATAAACCGCGCATTCCGGAGTCCGTGTATATTATTTATCTTTCTTAGACAATATTAGTATTTTGAATGATTTTGTGCGATTGTAATAACGATCACCTCGGATATAACGAATATATCGTGATCGCTATATTAGCGTTTTTGAAGATTCCTATAATTTCAGTAATTATAATAAATATAAATAAGCATTTTCATAAGAAAATCTTTTAACGCATTTTGTTTGTGAAAACAATACTATAATTGTATTATACGGAGGTAATTGCTTATGGGAAAAACTAGCAGGAAAACTAGCTTAGTTTTCAAGAAAAACGAGTTTGAAAAATGTGTCGAGTGTTCTTGAATTTGGCTAATTACCGACTACAATATATAGTTAGAAGAAAGTTATTCTGTATGCGAAAATGAATTAAAAGTGTGATATAAAATTTGCTAATTAGTTTTTCCTCTTAATTTTCAAGAAAATAGAATTTGAACGTGTTTAATTAAGAATTGTCCTAGTGTACACGCGTGATAGATTTGCAAGTTTATTTTTCTCGGAAACAAACCGTCTTATGAATAACTTTTATTCTACAGTTCCGACTTATTTTCATATGTCGGATAATCTGATTACTTACTTCTACCTAGTCTGGAATTAGCAATGTTCAAATATACTTAATGAATTGTCAGACTCGATTTTTGCAAAAACGAAGTGTCATACAAGGATTTTATATTTCCTTCTTATTTTTTCATAAGGGATCGCCTTACGTCTACTTGTATCGTACGTACATGTTCTTCGGCCACATTCTACATAAACCGATGCAATCTTAAGAATAAAATGTATATGAACAATATATATGTAATAAATGGTTTGTAAAGATACATTTCTTACTATTTACACTGTCCTGTTTAGTTAAGATATTATTTATCGAAAATGATTAAAATGAATCAAACAATTAGTTTTGTTTGCTAAAACTTATGAAACTTTTATCAACATATATATTACACTTTTGTAATAATACCAAAATAACACCAAACACGATATAATTTTTAACATGTTTGCTTATTCATTTTAATCGGGAAGATTTCACTAATACGTTAGTAAACGTTTAATTTTGAAAAACGAAACAATAAAAATAGTTTCACTTTTAAATTAATATCTGGATATATCGTCTTAACCATATCTGTCATTGAATCATGTTACACCATTCAATCGCGGCAAGCCATCGAGCCTCTCGATGCGTCAGGAAAACCTCCTCTTCGTAGTGGGGATGAGCGCACAAATGTGCAATTATGCAAAGAATCTCGTTTTATACAATTATCGAATTCCTTATTCCTGAATTCGATAAATTGAGGCATGATATAGCGATTTTGAGTCTAGGAAATACGGTTTGAAGTTGAGCAATCCATTGCACTGGTTCAAAAGTTCTGCATTGTTAACGTCTGCTATTTTTTGTTAAATTATACGGCTTACTCCGCGTGTGTCTTTTTGTTTTATGCGTCGTTCGTCTTTGTTGATACGATGAGCATAACTGAATACTAAATTTGATTTGAATTATGGTGATTGAAAAGTACAAGTAAAATTGGTTGCCCCACGTATAACATGTATTCAAAATATTATTTGGCAAATCGATTTACATATTGATAATAAAGACATATTCCCTTATTCTGAGCACAATATGTGTTTAAATAAATAATAAAATTATCCGCTTAAATGATTATCGCGTTAAAGAAAGCTCTGTAATGAACAAAAAGTACCAAACTATGCCAAACTTTAAAAACGCAAAATCTTTGAACCAATGGATTCCTAGATTAGAAACTCCTACATGTCGTTTCTATTCTCAATTCATAAGATTATAACAATATCAAATATAACATATGAGTAGAAGCGAGGTTTAACCGAAAAAAGATCGGATGTCAGTGCGTTAATAGACAACAAATACAAGACACATGCATAAATAGAACAAACGTCCTGTACTTACATTTGAAATCCATCCATGTCAAATCCATGAAATCCATGTCATAACTGTAAAAGACTACATATTTCTTTCATTCCTTTTTTATCGTTACAATTTAATTCGAAAACACTACTGTAACATTGTATCGTAATAACTATAGGTTGATACAATTGCATAGAAATTATTACGAATCTTATAACATTTCATGAAAGTTAAAATTAATTTTGGTTCGACTAAATATCTTCTACAAATAAAATCTATTGCTTACTACACCTAGGTGAAGTAGAAGCTTTGAAACAAAAGTAAATGAAGCGTTAAAGAGAAGGTTAAGGAAACCGAGAAGAGAATTTCGAAACGAGATGGACCATCCTCTTGATTCAAATAAAAGTAAAGAAGATTGTCGATAAAACGATAATGTAACAATTGCAAATAACTAAGAGCATGTTGAAGTAAACAAAAATGTACATTTTTGACGGAGGACGAATTTTGACGGAGGAGACTTTGGATGAAGAAATATTTCATACGTTTTTCGATTCATAGATAATAGATCTCAAACAATTGGCAACAAATGAATTATATTTATATAAATTAATCAACGGCGGCGGCTGTTAAAAAGTTGTTAAAAGTTATTTTCATACATTCGCAAAACATTGTCCGAAAGACACAGACAATGTAAACATTAGTGTTAAAGACAAGAGGATGACAAAAGAAAAAGAAAGAAAACCTCATGGAAAAAACGAAGCTGTATATGAGAGGTTTGTGTATAACTGTGAAGGTTTGTTGGAGTCCTTTTGTAGACTTTTTCTACTCTCCAGGTTATTGGAAACTTATCATCGATTCAAAAAAGTTTATATATTTTATCGTATTACGTGTTTTCGACATCGAGAGTCTTACACGTATAAATACATACTTGCATATGAATATCGAGAATATCGTTACACAAAATCTATACATGTCCCTCGTAAATAAACTGATATTTAACAGCAAAGAATGATATCGAAATTAGAAGAAAGAATTATTTCATACTACTAACCCTATTTAACACTTTCGATTATGCTTTCTTTTCTATTGTATGTTGTAAGAGTCTTTATCGAATACGAATTTTAAAAGACACTATTTTCCATTTACTATCAAATATATAAACATTTATGGTAGTAGTAAGTATAATTTTAAATAAAAGCGAAATATAAACACACAATAAATCTGGGTTATTTAAAATTTTTATTTCTTTCCTGTGTTGTAGAAAATAGTAATGTTCTGTGAAGAATGACTCCAATTCTTAATTCTTTAAACTAAATAGAAGTTTACTGAGAAATACATTTTTTTACATCTGTTAGGAAATGTTGAAAGATATGATAATAGTAAAATATATGATAAAACGGAATAAGCAACGAAAGTGGTGAAAACTAAAATTAATGGAATAACTGTAAGAATAAATAAATTTCGCTTAAGAATGCTCGTTATTTTGTTGAAATTAAGGAAACAAATTTTCTGTTGGTTGTACTTCGTTTTAAACCATATACATTATAAGTTTTTATGAACTGAGGATTTTATAATAATTTAGAGAAGACTCTGGGGCACGCTTTACCAAATTATGAGAGCATTTAATGAAAAATTTCTCTACATATCCATTTTCTGCAATAAATTTATTTAAATAACTTACTTTTTTTAGGTTTAATCACGTAACCACTATTCGAACGTCTGTTCAAATGTGTATTATTTCAGACAAAGGAAGCGTTTTATTTTTATATAGTATGTTTATAATTTCTTAAGTTGGCAATATCTTCATGCATTTAACTAAATAAAAAGTTCAAAAGATATATTAAAATTTGTATTATCCTCTAAAAGTTAATTAAAATTATTCTTTCTTTATATCACGTTTTGTTTAAAAAATTCGAATAGAAATAAGCCAAAATAATAAAAAAAATAGAATCGCTCTTTCCTCTTAAGCTACTTTGCTATTGGGTACTATTGCGCACGTAAGAAACCTGCGCAATGAAATAGGAGCATAGACAGTAATATTAGTCGGTCTCGATCTCATTAATCGTCATAACGGTTAAGTCGATAGTTACGCGAGTCGTTCCTTAGCAGGGCTTGCTGGTAAAATATTTATGTAACTTACTTTTCTCTTCCAGTAGTGTTTCTTTACTTTCCGCTGTAATATGTATTATTACACCGCACAATAAATATAATATTTATAATATATCATATTTATTACATTACTTTTAATATACGTTAAATGTATTAATAAAAATATGCACGTTTCAGATGACTCAAACCATCATGGACAGATACCATTATTGTTTCAAGAAATCTATCTATTACAACAAATAACGACAAAATAGGAGACCAATATTGTACATTACAAAGGTAAATATTCTTTGATTCTATAAATTAGATATTTATTTACCATATAGACTCCTTTTATAACTTTTCCGTTCTTCTTTCTTCCTTTATCTAAAAGAAAAATTATAATTTACATGAAAAATTCCGTGAAAAGAAATTCAGAAGTATATTTCCTTATTTAAAAAGAATCTATCTTGTCAATTTATCAATCATTGTAAAATTATAAGAAAATTATAAGGAGAGTATTTCGCTAAATAATTACAAATATTTGTGAAATACTTAATAATAATTGAAAATTGTGTTATTCTACATTTTATGTATAATAATCTTTAAATATTATAAAAAAAAAATAGCGAAGAAGTAATTCTGAAGACTTATATAGAGTTATAGGAGTAGTTTTTGAAATAAACCGAATTTATCGAACATGTAACAGTCATTCCGGTCATTCAGTGTAAACATCGCATATCTCTAACAATGAGCGTTTACATACTTCTTGTTACAATACAACCTTGAGTCAAGTACATACGTATATTGTATCTACAGAGTCTCTTGAATTTTTCACCATTGTAATTTGAAATGTTTCAGTCTAAAATTAGAATTGCACATATAATATATAAATGTTACATAAATGTTATAAAATTTTTATTACATACTTAACCTGTGACAATTAATAATTATGCTTCTATGTCATCTACATGATACATAACGTACAGTAAATGTGAATATTTAAAAAGTAACATTAATTTTCTATAATTATTTCTAAAACAATCAATTTATAAGTTATTCATAAATATAATTGATCAGAATGATATGATTGAGTATTCATTTATTATTCATAAATATTTTCCAGAATTATGTTTTATAGTGTATATTAATTTATTATAGAAACTGAAAGTAGCAAGTCATTTTTAAAATGTTTAATGCACAAGTTATTTATAAATATAATTGCTTATAATGAAATTGATAAATGTGATATCATGAACTATTTGATTGAAAAACACTCTGCTCTTTTCACATTATCTAAGCTATCTCATACTTGGTCAATATTAAGAAAAATTGGCATATTGAATATTAAATTTGACATGTATCAAGAATATCATGCCTGTAAAAATTGGTACATACAGCTGGTAACGAATCAAAGAATGTATCTTTATTGCATTTTATCTGGTTGATAATTCGTGGCCAGTTCGTAAAGCTACAGTTGAATTTGAAAGAATTTTATAATTTTTTTAATAAAATTCTTTATATGGAGAAAGAAGTAAACGTCATAGGATTGACTATAAGAAGTACAATGTTGCGGTATAATAACTAACGTTATTGTACAATTTCCATTGAAATCTATAAAAATGCCATTAAAGTAAACAACATCCGTCTGTCCGTCTCATGAATTCAGAATTAAAAGGAATTTATTGTTTCCATAATATGGAGTAATTATATTTAATATCTCTCCAGGTAATGAATATTTACAAAAACGGGAGAATATTGTCCTAGATCCGTCAGAACAAATTTCATTAAAATCGATGACCCATCGGCTGTAACTTTTCAATGTTAATACGCCTCTAATATCCGTAATGTTAAAAAGACAGTTTTTCGGTGCTTTAATACGTGTTAAAAGCCAACTTTTATTTATTACATCTATTAATAGTATTGACATCTAATAAATAAGCTTTGAAAATTGAAATATTGAATTTTTGTTGGCTCTTTTTTTTGTCGTAGTTTATAACAATCCACGTTTTTATTAATTTTGAAACCTTTGCCTTGTCAAGAACTATGTGAAATGAAATTATGCTTTAGTCATCCAGAACATATGAAGCATCTATGTTTAATGCATTGTTAGACAATTAAACGAACTGATGTAAGTGGAGTTCGACTATAATTGTATGTAATCCCTCTTCCGAGAAGATCAATTGCTAGTACCCTCTTCTTGCCAGAGTTGCCACACAATTAAACACAGGAAATCCCGCCCTGTCTGTGCCTTCAGAATCATATCTTGATATTTTCAAATGAGTTTTTCTGTCGTCATTCAGATTTTAAGAACACGGTATATTTCATTGATCAATGATTGACGAAGGGATTTGCTTAAAGCATGCACCTTAGATAAAACTCCATTTTAAAATTGTAGCAAGTAAAATAAGATAGATCTTGCGAATATTTCATGGAGTCCTGAAAATTATAATTATAAATTCATTTATACTTTATAAATAAAATATACGAAAAAAAAATTTCATTTTAGTGCTGTATGTTATTTGTTTTTGTTAAAATTCTCTTATTTAAAAACATTTGATGAAATACAAGCAAACAATGATACAGTATTCCAACATTTTAACTTAATTTTAGAATATAATACAATATATAACAGTATAATAATATGTATATATGATTTATAATTTAATATTACCCGTTTAAAAAATAATTATGCTTCATTTAAGACATTTTCACTTAGTTTTTCTAGTTTTTTATAATTCCTCAGGGCTTCCAAAGTTTTTGGGTCTCCTAAAATTTGTGCATGGAACTTGCAACGTCCAAGTAAATATATTCCTCCCTGAAACAAATCATCCTACAACTTCTCTTATGCTGATATGGTGAGTCCCATTTCATTATTTTTATTACAGAATGCATATAATCATGCGTTCCGTTTTTTTATCCGTACGTATCTATTAAATCATGTAGGTCTGTGCATCTTTAGAAATAAATCACAAATTGATAATACTCGATGCTGTACTCGCCGCATAAAAAATATAATCAGAATAATCGGGGTGAAATCTGTATCTATACGCGCAGTGTGCGCGTAAGAAAGGATAAAGGTCACCACGATTTTGTCGGGCGAGTAATTAGTCATTTGAAATATTTTGATCGATCACGATCGATCATTGTTAGTGCCACTAGGTTTTGAAAATATTTCCCTTTCTTTCTGCGGGTAACAGTCACCCTGTTTTCGTTTTCTTTTATATAATCACCTCCTGAACGCGACTGTAGACAAGAAATAGAATTTAGCGAAGCAAAGAATAAAGACGCCAATATGGTTTAAAGAATATGGTTCAATAGTAAAGAGCTGAAGTTCACCGGATTTTGAGCAATTTCGTGAGGAGATCTTTATTACTGTCTCTTATATTATTCATTTAGAGTTACACAATACGGTTCGTTTTTGCAATGTCTCTTGTCGCAGATATATCAACATGGTTCTATCGTCTTTGCGCTCAAAGACAGGAAGTTAAGTAAAGCTTCGCGAATATCTCGACACCGCGTTTGATGAAAAAAATTTTGCGTTCTTATAAATAAATAATATATGTTACATATTATGTACAATATATATATAACAAATATGTATATTATAATAAATTGAAATGAAAGTAATTCGTGTAATACACACATGGATGATTTGTAATTTGGTATGGTATACTGATAGTATGGTATGGAGATTTAAAAATCTTAATAATAATCATTTTCATCGTCGAATGTTGGAGCATTATATATTGCAATAAAATATATGCAATGAGTTTTTCTTTCTGTATATTCAAATACTTCATCAAGTGTTTTTTATTTATTTCGAATCTTACGCTATTTAAAATTAGTTCCATGTATTTATTTTATTGTCAAATGTATAATTAATGTTAATCCAAACTTCTTGGAAAAAAATGATATATTGAGCCCATGAAAAAGCACCACGCCGTAGGTATCGTTGGAACCCAGGTCAAATTCAAAAATCAATTCCGCCAGGCAACAAGTTGTAAATAATTATAGGTACAAAGAAACAATTTGTAATAATCCTGGACGTGGTAAATAGAAGAAGATTATTGTTGGACATCAATGATAGATCTATCTGCAAACAAATTGAAATAAATCTCTGAATTAATATAAAAAATTTGACAACTGAATCTTCAAGAAGAATTAGAAAATATTTGAGGATGCAATCTGAAGAATCTTAGGGAGAGAAGAGTATCATGATAGAGTAGCCAAGATCTATAAGAAAGTCAATAAAGTCTCAAGTCAATAAAGAAAAACGTCTAGAGATTGCACCAGATAAGATTATTTTTGCATCATTGGAAAATATGACACTTTTCCAAACATTTGTATCACGATTTAATAGGTTTTAGCGAACTCTAAACAGTTTTCTCTATTAGTTTTAGCGTATTTCATTATTTGAATAAGATCGAACGACATTAATAGGCGGTAAAAAAGATCTTAATTCGAATGTAACAAAGATTTTTTCTGTATATAGTCTTTTCGGTATTTCCTTATATTTTTCTTGCGACATTCTCAGACTACCTCTCACAACTCACTAATTGGTAGTGTAAAATTTTCTACTATATGTGCTCCATGAATTAAAATTTAATGTAAAGTATCTTACAAGTAAATTACCGATTATTACCAACTATAATATTCGACATATAATTCGGCTGTTTATTGAGTGCTTTTAGCTATTAATAGCATCTAATATTACAAAAGAACTGGGTAATAATTTCCTCATTAACTTCGGTTGTATTTGTGGTTAAATGCAGCTCGTTAAATATGCATCTGGCACTATTGTCGTAATTTGTTTTCCTATACGATCGTCTGACACGATTATCTATTAATCCATTTCCGTCAAATACTTCTTCTCTTCGAATTTTTTTCTTTCTACGTTTTCTTAACAAATTATAATTCGAACCTCTTTGTCGTATCTTAAGAACAAAAGTTTAATCTGTACAACACATTTTAAAAATCGTATTTAGCAATGCAAATTTGATAATCCAAATGTCAAATATCTGTCACAAATGACTTTTTTGCTCATTTTTTTAAAGAGAACTTTCTTTTCATTTGCAAATGCATTGTATGCAGTAATGTCTACATAATTCATAAACACCGATAATAGCGGGTGCAACACCTCCAAGAATATATTCGAATTATTTTATCTAAAATATGAATTTCACTTTTTGCTGAATTATAATGATGGATCATATCCGGATTGAAGCTTTCCCGTGTTAGAGGGATATTATGTTCGTGGAATAGTGTGAAAAGTAGAGTTATAGATTTTGGAGGTTTGGGGTTGTATGAAACTAACGTTAACTTATCTGTGAATAAAAATTGCCATGAATATTTCCTCGTGTAGTATCGGATCGATATCGGAAAGTTGCAGGGGTATTTTCATAACATGCAGTATTTTATACAATCCTGTTGAAAATGGTAACAATCTGATATACGAAATTTTTCAACAATATTCGTTTAATTTGTGTACGATTCTGTCTATTGGATACCAATACCCAGCTGCAAGCTACCAAGAAGTAGTTTCCTCCTGAGCATGACCTCCAGGCTTTTTAGTCATATATTCTCCTCATGTATTTAGTTTGTTTAAAGCCAGTCATCTCTTTTCCGTAACATTTTTATCTAACATTAATTTAAAAAAAATGTAGTTCGTTACGGTTGCGTGAATCAATCATATAATACATACATAAATTGTAGTGGATAAATTCTTATCCGTTTACGAGTAAAAAGAAATGTCCACCTTTACCTTCTTTTTTACGTTATCATAGACAGCGCATCGAATTGAGGAAGCGGGTGCATTCATGTTTCTTGCATTTAATGACAGAACCAAAAAATTCTTCGTTTTAATTGTTTTAATGTTTAGTGGTCTTGATAGGATACGATTATTTAATACCACTGCAAAAATTAGTTTTACATCAAATTGAAAATATCTTTTTCATTTATACATTTGTAATTTAATACCACTGCAAAAATTAGTTTTACATCAAATTGAAAATATCTTTTTCATTTATACATTTGTAAATTCCGTTTATCATATTTTTTGAGACACTTGTTAACATTTCTCCACTTGTATCTGATATCTCTACCTAACTTTCAATGTTCTTCTTCATCTCGTTGATGGTCTACGGTTTTACCTTGAACACTTCGTCATTCCGCATCCTCCGAAGGAAGGAATCCGCAGATGTTGAATCCGATGATCTCGATAGCTATAATCCTCGCGATCTAGTTCTGTTTTCAAAAGTCTTGCAATATTTCTCTTGCTGTCCACGTCTTACGGTATTCAGTTATATTTTTTCAAGCATCGAAATAAATTACTGAATTTCCTGGTACACCTTCGCCGTTACGACATATTTAAGAATAAAAATTGGTTCAATTATATTTCTCCGTAGTATAGCATATTATACGAATATACTAATTTTAACCAAATGTAGTCGCAAAGCTCCCAAGGATTGAAAGTGGTTCATTTTTTATTATTTTAATATGACCATCTGTGTAAAAAATTCAACTTCAAAACTAAGTGTCTTATTTAATTTTAATATTAGCGTAATTTTTCACTTAATTTAATTTAATTTAATTCCCGGGTTATAAGAATCCTTTAGCGTACAAAATGTTTACGATCTGCTTGAAATCAAAGCACATGTTTTATTTGCAAAATTGACTATAATTTTAGATGAATTCTACCTTAACAAGGTTAAGAGAGACCTGTGGCAGGATTTGAAATTAGATTGCAACTTTCTACAAATCCGACGGATTGTTGAATTGTCAAGAATACAGAACACATGTACGCAACTCAACCAAGAATAATTTGACGACATACTGAAGAATGCTCAGTAATAAGATTCGTGGCTCTTATTTTCGCGTCCGTCCGAGTACAGTATTTACTCCATAATTGATCGAAATGCGGCAGCACGATAACGATAGCAGGGACCAATTTTTGTCTTACATGATTATTATGATTATATTATTGTTATTTTATATTTAATTCCTAATAAATGTTACATAATATTTTATTATTAAAAGCCTTTGTAACCTCTAAATTTATATTATAATTTTGCTTTTCCAATAAAAATTTTAATAACGTTGAAACATTTCAATCGTGAATAATACTTTAGACATTGTAATGTTGCTAATCTTTTTATTAGAAATAATGTTATGTATCTAATAATGTTTCGTAATTGATATTATTATAAACAATACTTTTCTGTACATACTTTAGTGAAAATTATGAAAAGTAACTCACGATAGCCGTTGGGGTCCCGGATATCATATTGTTAATACTCTTGTTAGTCCCCACCGAAGTTGTTCCTTTCGCTTCATTGAGAATTTTCTAAGCCTCCGCCCTCTCTCCTTTTTTCTCCTTGGTCTGCCGCTCCTGATCGTCCCTTGATCGACCGACTTCATTCTCGAGGTAACGCACCCTCTCCCACAGTCGTGCGTTCGTCCTCTCTCTTTCCTTCTTCTGTTTCTCTCTCCCTTTCTCCCCCTCTCTCTCTATCTATCTATCTATCTATCTCTCGACTGTTGGCTGGAGCCCCGAAGGCGGTGTTTGTACGCTGCTGAAGCTCAACGCCGACCGCCCTGGCCTTACGGGGCGCCTGGCACAGCCTGCTCACATATGTTCCTTTCAGGTTCCTCGAGATGGACGGTTCCTCCTTCTTCCCCACGTCCGGGTCTGTTCCGATTTTCGGCTCTCCATGTTTATGACCGTTCCCATCGTGTATACCAGGGATTCTCCGGTACGAGTGTTTTCACAATGTAGCCGTGTTAAGTAGACGATAGAGTGAGACGAGAGAAACCCAGAGTATGTCGACGATATCATCGTAGGACTTCCCGCATCCGCAAAGGAAGGTCGTCCCAGAAGAATTTCGAGTCCCTCCCTTCCGACGCCACCGATATGTCAGGATTCCTGCTGCTAGTTCCTTTCTATACTTCCTAACCAGACGCAGAAACATAGTGGTGCCTACTTTACTACCACCACCTACGCCAGTACTGGGGTCTCCCTGCACAGTAAACGTTACACTTGTTGTCCATGCCCATGATTTCTTTGTTTTCGTCCAGTAGTCACCAGTAACTCCAGTCTGCGTGTCACTCTCTCGCACCCTACCCCGATTAGAGCCGGTGCAGGGTGACAGGGAGGCGCACAAGAAGATGTGGTGGGTGGTCTTGACCGGTATGGGTCCACCAACTCATATTTTGCCGGGACCACTTCAGTCATCCGATGGACGTTTCGTCGAGTTCGAAAAATACAGATGATACAGTCCAGTGCATTTGAAAATTTGCCTAGGCGCAGAGAGGTGACGAGGGTTTCATTAAATCGTGTGCACTTTCTTGAACTGCATTAATTGATGTTAGGTAGTGCTCGGTAATAAAATTTTAAAATTATGCAACTCCACTTTGAACACGTTAAAATTGATGGCCATTTTTGTCAACTGTAGGAAAGAAACTGTAGGTTGAATCACGCCTTTAAAAAAACTAAATCATTACACTCCCCGAAAGGTGCTTTTATTATATATGTACCTATAACTTTGGCTAAAAAGTCTGAAGACTACTATTATGTTCACTCTAAAATTGAGAAAGAGAAAAGAGACTGGTAAAATATGTTATAATAGTTCATTCATAATTTATATAATACTTTATACATAATTTAATAAACATTGTATGCATTGCTAATATATTAATAATTTATAGAAAAAATCCAGGCAATTTAAAATTCAAAGTGTTGAAGTCGTCACCACTTCTGGATCTGGACCAATTCAATAGTATTACAACTTGTATTCACATTTCAATATATTTTAAATATATTTTTCTATCTTACACTTTACCCATGCATTTCTATTAAAATCATATCCGCCTAATAACCTCAACACAAAGTCTATTTTTATAGTTCTAGCATCAAACACTCGTGGTCTAAACACGAGTTAAGTTTCTCAAGTTGAGGAGTTTCTAATGCAACTAAATAAATGCAGTAAAAAGTCGACAGTTCTCGGTGTAATCAAGTCGCAGGCAATCGAATCGAAATCTGTCTCTACCCTTAGATCCTGTTTCCAAAGGTAAAGATTAAGTTTTGCCAAGATTTCTCTACCTTCGCGGAGCTTTATCGTTTCGTCAACTCTGATTCAAACGAAGCGGTGTGAAATTGAAGAACCCAACCATACTTAAAATAGCGTCGTGGAGAAAAAAGTCTTCGAAAGTCATGATTCTTCGATTGACAAAATGATGATTCTCCGATAGACAAAATAATAACTATTCGGTTCACGTACGGTAATTAATCAATGATATTCGATTGACGAATGAAAGACGTAATAATTATTATTACTCGATAGACGAACGGTAATTATTCTCATATTGACTTCTCTGAGTCGCTATATTTATATCCGTCGGAGATAAAAAAACGTCGGGGTCTTTCTTTTTAAGATGTTTGGGAAGATCTCTATCGTTTGTTCAACTGCCGATTTTAATTACAATTTAAATTGTCTTAATATCGTTATGGAAATATAATTAGGTAAATAGAAAAAGTTTGTTAGATAAGTTTTTGCAAGATATAGCTTTTAGCGGCTTTAACTGTCTTTCACTTCAAATACTATAAACATGGTTTAAAATAAACATTTTGTATTACCTTGATTTAAAAGAAATTATCAATTTTACTTTCGCGCTACGGATCATGCGGATCGCGAGTTACCACCGTCAGAATCATCTGACTATTATTAGAACCTTTGACATAGAGATATCCAAAATTAGATAGTCGTTATGATATTCAGAGGTTGAAACAGATTTGTTTAGTCGTTATTTAATGTTTCATTTCTTTGTTTGTGTTTCCGAAAATATGAATCTGTCTAAACATCCCGAGTCTAACGACGAGGATACGTGATACAAACGTATTATAATTCGTATCAGTATGCTGGATTCGACTCAATATACTTGTTTGGTAACATTTATTTTTTTGAAAATTGAGCGATGTTTCAAGTTGTGACATAAAAGAATCTAATGCACGAAACCTCTGAATACTCTACAGAGAATCAAATAAACGTAATAGAGGAATAAATGTATACTGACATCCCTATCTAATATCGCCAAAAATTTCCGTATGTGAAACATATGTAGATAAAAATCTTACGTTCTGGAATCTTAAACAATCTTAACAGTAAAGCTTTTTTACCGATGTATCTCGAACAAAATATGCTACCTTTTATCGTAAACAGAAGATTACAAAATTTTTATCGTAATACATAGTAAAAAATTGATACGACCTCTGTTATATTGTTAAATGATAATACGGATGTACGAAAATCACAAGGAAAAATTCTCGATAAGTCTTCGTTTTGAAGCATGTTTCTTACGTTCGAGCACTCGATAAAAATTACAAAGCAACAAGTAGAAGCTTTCAACGTATCTCACTGATTAGTCTTACTGACCATCCTCAAGTTATGCTCTAACTTGTTTCGTCCCGCAGCGAGCGATACAACGTACCAATGGTTTGCATCTTCACCGAAGACAAATATCACTGTTTGGTCAATTATAGACAGAATCCACTATAGAGCTATCGGTAGCTTTTGCGAATATCTCGAAAACTATAATTGAACGGGAGTCATATATACAAGGAAAAGTTGTTTAATATGTAGATTCCTTAAAATGTCCAACATATCTAAAAATCGTTACCAATTCTTTTTTACATTCTTATTAGAATTAAGAGATTACAACGGTAGTGAAATTTTTATAAATGTAGCTGTATATTTCTTTTATACACTATTCAATGTATTTTTCAATTTTCTTCAAACTAGTATCAAGTGATTTGAGTCGAAAGAGGATTAATTTAAATGATATTTTAGACTATGCAATGACAACTACAAAAACAGCGCAGTGCTTTTATGTCTATGTTTTCGTAGCATATAATTTCATAGACATATTCCGAATCCATCCGAAACTGTCGAACTATTGAAAAAGCGTCGGACTATTCGTAAATTGGCCAAAATATATATTATATTATAGATACCCGTGATTTCAGAGTAGTATAATCCGATCCGAATTTAAATGGTGAACATTAATGCAACGACGAAACTATTTTTAATTTAACATTTAGAGATGTAATTATGAGATTCTCCTGATTCAGATAACATTGAGGTGGTAAGGACGTGTTGGGTGATATCAATTTATTCCGGTGTAGAGCTTTAACAATGTTATCGTTATAATGTATGTCGCGAGTGTTCGTTCATCATTACAAATTGCAACGAGGGAATGCATGCAGCGAACGCCATAAGATCAAACACGATAATTATTTAGGAAGCGGTTGCCATTTTCGATTTTGATGATTTTGAAATATGTGGCAAGCTCGATATTTTGTATTATTACCATTATGTTACCATTATAGTTTAATCTTCTCCTAGGTTCGTTTTTGTCCTCCTTTTACTGTGTATGAATACAATTCCTCAATATATTACGTTATCTATTTCTTAAAAGAACCGGAAAGTTCAAATGTTTTATTACGTAATTTATCTAATAAACCTTTAATCTTCTGATGTAGTTTATATACTGGTTGTTTGAAGGTTTTTATATAAATGGCTTTTAGAACTTATCGGGCATTGTTGCGTGCGAATCACTAAACTTGAGTAACCGAAACTATCCTCTTTTTTATTTTTTTTTTATTTGGAAATAGTTTACAATCAATTCTCATTGAAAATTATAAGTAAATTATTCTGGTGTGCTACTATAACATGAATAATAAGTGATTATCGTATGTTTAATTCTAGCTGAATCTAATGAAACTATCCTGATGAGGATATACAATGGTTATCCAGTAATAAGTGTAGTTGCACGAATCACCCTAAGAACAGTCCCTTTACTAACAATTTTTGACGTTCTGTTAACACTCCGAACATAATAATCACCGCGATAGACACGATCACCGGGAGCTATAATATTCGAAGAGGCGATGGAGTGATTAAACGGTTAAACTTTAGCGATTGACAAAGGCGATAAGAGCGTGTTGTTCGTTCAACGTCTCGCGAGTGGAGAAGGAAAAGAAAGGAAGAAGTACAAAAGAAGATCAAAAGAAGGATCGACTAACAATTGTAACGATCAACAACAGCAACTTTACGACGCTCGCTCAACTCCGTATCCAATCGCTACGCACCACAAACTTGACATTTATATTAATCAGCATTCATATAAAACTAATTTACTCGTAATTCCTTAAATTATTTACAATGATGATTGCAAGCCGTGACAGGAGAATATTAGATTTCATATCATATACTAAACAGAAAATTTACATAATTGTTGCGTTTTAATATGGACGTGTCTCGCCCGCATTCCTTCGCGGATTGTATTTTTGTTCATATCGACGAGAAGGAAATACAATTTTACGATCGGTCGCTTGTACTCCGAATTGGTAGTCTTAACTGTGACCACGCGGGTGAAGATACCTGCTCCGGGATCACATTTGATTATTTGCGCGAAATTATTCGCATTTACACGGAGGTGCAAGGGCGTTTTGGAGAAGAACGACACGCGAACAAGCAGGTGATTCGTAATGCGCCATTCCGTGCGTTGTTGCAACGACTGAATATATTCATTCGATCACGTTTTCCATATGCTTTCGTATCATTTTTTCAAGAGTTGCTAACGAGTTAATCGTAAATCTCGAGAAGAGTCTCTGACGGAACTGTAGTGATAGCCATGCCGATAAAAAATGATCACTACTATATATAATGATCGATGAAAACGGGGCAACCGCATGGCAATTCATGCGTGATTTGGTCTGATACAAGACGATAGTCGTTTTAAATGGGATTTTATGCTTCGAATTCCAACTTCCCACAGCCTGCCGAAATGAGAAGCTGAGAGAGGAACGAAGTTCCATGTTACCTAGTCACTCACGAATTTATTGAGCAGATTCGGGTCGCGTGTTGCGGCTCGAAACGCAGCAGTCCCTTCCTTAGCGGCACCCTGAAAAGTAGTTTCATTATCGCTATACATAGAGACCGGTAAACCGAAACGAGAGCTCCAACGCATCGGTTGTGTATGACCCTGCCAATTCGAGATCGATAGCAACGGCAGGGGCGAGTTGTCCTGCATATAAACAATGCTTTTGTCAATTTGTGTTTCGAACCCCTACCGGGGTTCGTTCGGACAAGGATTGAGCTCGCATCTGTAAAAACGCTCTTTCTGTACGAGCAACGCGCACCGAAGGAAGATCTCCCATCAACTGTGATGGAATTGTCGCGCGCTCTTGCGTGCATATCACGCAATTATATAAAACTTAACTAATAGTAGGCCATACCCATAGAAGCCAAAATTCTTGCCTCAGTTTTGACAGTGTTAATTGACAGCATGCACATAGCAACTTCATATACAGATTTAATACTAATGGGAAGCGAGACTAAAGGCTGCGATGCAAGGAAATTGGTTTCTTTTGACAATGCCGCATGCCGAGATAAGTGTTTCGAGAAAGTAATAAGCTTTGTCACGGGAGAGTAAGCTTATCTTGCAGACACGGAATTTCAACTGGATATACCGTTCGTTGATTATATTTGAGCCTTGGCACTTCTTTGCCCATAAAGATGATGAAACACAATATAGATGCAATCACGTGGCGAAGCTTGGGAAAAGAAAATCGCGTGGCCAATTCCCACAGATTTGGTGAAGTTACTGCATGAGAAGCAGCAGGTGCAAAGAAGGTTCGTCCAAAGAAACCTTTGTCTCGAGCTGCGGTATCTCGCAAAGCCATGAAATCGATGGTGATTTGAGCCATAGCCGTTTCACCATAATGAATGGTTCATAAACATCTGGACGTTCATTCCATGAGGGGCACAGTCATCAGGATTTTCTCCCGATTAAACGTGGTGCTATTGACATTGTGGCAAGCGTTTCTAAATTTCCACGACGCGGTTCGCGACAAACGTTTCACAATGAGAAGCGAGTTGACTTAACCCTGCGAGGATAATCGTAGAATCGGTCCAGCCGTAGAATCGGTTCAACTCACATTTAAAAATACCGAAAGAAGCTCGTATGAAGGCCATCAAACGAGAAATTCCACACAGTTCAAGCCGCGGAATTGTTAATGATTTGAGCGGAGTTACTGTAGACTTAGAACCGAGGAGAGAGACAACAATATAATGCGTGTTTAGTGCTAACGCGAGAGGAAATAACTATCGCATAGACATGGCATCTGCGAAGCCGTGCAACCAAAGCCGTGTTTTAAGAATTTGCATACCGTGTTTTGTCTATCGAGGTAGATTCAGAGGATTCATAGGAAGGAGAAAGAGTAGTTGGATAGAATACGTTGTCCACGTATCATAGAGCTCGTTTGGGATAGTATCGTCTCAGCCACACTTCTGCAACCAGAGACGTTGCATCAGGATTTTGGCAATGGCAACAACGGGAGCAACCCATTCAAGCGGATCATCAAATCATGCGATTGTTGAATAAAATTTCCGTTTGGTTAGCGGAACGACGTTACTAATAACAATATCGAAACGAAAAGAGTCCGTTTCGGGACTCCAATTTATAGCAAGGACCTTTAAATAGCTGTCGGGTAATAGCGGCTTATAGCTGGGAGACCGTGACCCGAGGAATCAATATCGGCAATTAATGCAGGGCAGTTACTGGCCCATTTTCGCAATTTAAACCCACCTTCTCTCAACAGAGCAGTCACGGGATGACGCGTTTGACATGCTAACTGTGAATCGTCGTGATAACTGTGAAACGCCGAGCCGTATACATAAATTGGGTTACTAAGAACTAACGCTAGAGGATAATTTGATCCTTCGTCCTTCGCGAGTTATTGTACGGATGCAGTCCATACTTAACGGTCAAAAGTCGATATTGTCGCAGTGGTTCCGATAGAAAGGATCACCACAGATTCCATTGATAACGAATATTCTTCGAATCTACAAATATCTGCTGGTATAT
>CM026168.1:10816314-10835481 GCA_014825975.1 Bombus haemorrhoidalis | reverse complement strand
CAAGAATTACGGTGGCTAGGTCCGTTTGCAATTTCGGACCGATCAGCAAATGATCGTTTAATGATTTACCATTTTCCGTTTTCGAAGAAACATTGAAGACGACTTGAAGATGCATTATAGCGCTGAGTTCACGAATGTTCGCGCGATGCAGGATGTATACGGCTTGAAGTGACAAAACCGGCCAAGAATGTTTCTCTTCGACCATATGATCAAATGCTTTGTACTCGCGTAGCATATTTCACTGAATGCTCAGCATTCCGATGTAAAGGATTTTCCCCTGTCGTAAAAACATATTCGTCGCCACCGGGAATGAAAGCCTAATATCCATGGCAGGTCCCTTAATGAAGAACAAGCGAACGATGTATTATCCATTCGGAGCACGAGAGTGCGTGCGTTGAAAATATGCCTCGCATTGTTGCTCAGCGGAAGAGAGACGCGGGACGGACGGCAACTATTCCACTTATCAAAATCAATGAAATTCGGCATCTACATTCAATGAGACGTTGCACTGCAAGTTCGAAATCGAAGCGAGAGAACTGGACGCTGGCGAAACCGGAAAGGATTCAGCCAAAAGTGGTGTTCTGAGCCGTAAGCTAATTTACCGTGGCTTCTCGCAAACCATCTAGAAGAAGCAACCATACTGATCTACATCGATAATTAGATCTATTGGATCGGAGCTATAAGCGTTTTCATCCTCCCACCTCCCGATCGCGAATGTATTACAGCTTAACGTCGATAATCACGCAATTTGGTAAGTAATTCGATAACGAGCACAATACGGTCATGGAGTATACAGACTCCGTTTTACAACAAGACAATGCGAACAAGAGACCGCGTTATTACCAACTTCTGTGATACATACTAAGATGCGAGAGCGCGGGAGTTAATCGTTGTATTAAATTCTCGGAAATTATAGAGGCGATCGAGCCTGGATCAAGTAGAGCGCGAATCTTCTCCAAACGGCCAGTCGGTGATCGCAGTTCGATCCATGAATCGTAAACAAGATTTGTTGCGTTAGTGTCTCACGGAACGGAGCAAGATGCGAACTGAGAGATTACAGTGTTATCGACATTATTCGTTGATAACGCAGAGTTGGTCGATGACGCAGTCGAGTCGTTGAAACGCAACAAGATATTATGACGTCTTTTTACAAATGTTACAGTTATACGAACTGGTACATTTTCTTGTCGGATGGTTCGAACTTAAACAATTTATGTACCGATTTGTCCTTTTTTGCGAAATCGAATCGTGCTTCTACAATTCTATGCGATTTCTATGCGTCGATGCAGTCCCAAATGAATCAGCAGTCTCTAAACGGGAAAGCGTTTCTCCCATGAAGCTCGATGTATCCAGGTACATCTCGTGCAAGGCCAAAGAGCCATCCTTTGTGAAGTAATCCACGCTGGAACGCTCAGCTTCCGTGGCAGTCGCAATGGTATCCTTAAGAAAAATTTTACACTCGGCAATGGATTTACTAAGCCGTTCTAATCGATTTCAAACGGTGGCGACAGTTGTTAACTCGGACTTGCTGACTTTTTTTAAATTGTTAAGGGCACGCTCGATAACACGAGATGCAGACTTTCAGAATCATCCGATGCAATATCTGATAAGAGTTTTGCCATTTTGATGATAATTTGCTACAGAAACTATTTCTATGCAAACTATTTCTTCAATTAATTGTTTGTATCGTTTGGGAACATCAGTTTCACTCATTGCATTTAAAATAAAATTAGGAACAGCTATCTTCTTTCTTCTTATATCACCTTCGCCGTACCGTATATTGGATTGATCTTCATTTCTAAACGAATACTTATCTAAACTGAACTTCGATTTGTAGAACATAAAATTATTAGTGTTTTGTTTAATAGTTTTTAACGAATGAGATGTTATGCAAAATTTTTATATTGTCAGAAAACCTCTACTTCAGTTGTTGAAACAAACACAAGAGGAACTTTTGATGTAAGGCTTTAGATTGAAATATTCGTTAATGTCGCAAGCGAGCAAATCAGACTGGTTAACATCGCAGAAGGGAAGTATAATCTTTTTTCCATTCGATTGACGCATCCAATAACAAACTATACCGACTAGTTAGATATATCATTAATCAACTGTTGCTGAAAATAACTACATAGAATTTGCTTTATCACATCAGTGCATTTTGTGGGATACATCTTCAAAACTGTCGCGATTGTGATGACTATTACGTCCTAAATGGTCGTAGTATGGAAAAGATTAATAATTACACTTTAATAGCCAGCATTCCATTTAATTCCGTCTAAAATTTAAATAGGCGAAATTGTAGGATCAAATTGTAGGAAACTGTTTCTACCCGATTTCTGTCACCGACTTGTTGTTAGGTTAATGAACCTGTATCAAATCTACAGTCTTTTTGTTCACAAAAGTTAATAACAGGTATTCGACAGAGTCTCTTAACGCAGATTTGGCTGATTGGGAAACGAAAGAAAATAAGTTAATGTCACTGCATAAGCGAATATGCTCCAAATTACACGTTTGGTTTTGTTTTAATAAAAAAAAAATAAAACCACAAAAAATCAGAATTGCATTGGTAAAATTGTTATTCAACAAGAATTGAAAACAAAACAGCTCCTTTGTTGTATGAGCATTGTTTAAGTTGTTTCTTAATTAGCATTGTTAAAGTTGTGTCTTTCTCCTTTACTCGCGATGTCCTTCTCTACATTTGGTCAAATAACGGGTCGTATCTGTTACACACAATCGATACTTCTATACGATAACTCATTGCTGAGAAGTCTCGATTTTCGATCAATTATTATACAGACAATACTGAATACCGGTTCTTGCTTATATCAGTTTCGGTCACGGTTCGAAATTGGTTCGATCGTCACGTCGAAAATCGTACGGACCTTCCTTTTCTTCTTTTAAAAATGAAGTTTGATATTTCAGAGATGGTGAACTTCGCTTAACCTTGTAGAGAATATCAGTACTTTAATGAAAAATATTAAGGACTATAGCTATTCGGTAAAATAAAATAAAATTAGAAATACTGTTAAGAATTTTATTGAAGACGAGAATTATTATTATTTGATAAATAATATGAGAAGAATCCTTTTTTGATGATTGCGGGTGATTTTTATAGTCTTACAGTTACGGTTGTTGGAACTTCGGGGCTCTGATGACCTACGTGTAGACCATAAAGGCGTCACATTATCTCGGTTAGGGCTTGGTTCTATAATTTATAATAATGCTGCATGGATATCTCCTAATTATAATCACTAATTACACAACAAAATTTTCGAAATACAGTTTTCAATATTATTCAAATTTATTACTTTAATTTATAACATTATTCAAAATTATTACTACTATATATTTAGTTTTTGTTTGTTGTTATATATATTAACACCATATGTGCATTATTTAATTATTAACATTATATTTAACTATTACTAGTAATATTAAAAAATTAAAGCATACTTTTTATAATTGTATAAATCAAATATTAGTAATTTTATAAATAGTGTGTTAGGATTTAGAACAATATGTATTAGGATCAGGGTTCAAACTTCTGTCGTGTGCCCTACAAGAATCAGCAACAGTCATCGGCACCGATGAAAGCGGTATACAATATGATCAAATGGAATCGTTTGAGTTACATATTTCAAAAAAGCCGACACAGCATCAGCATATGTACCTATTTAACGAATCCTCACCTTCTCTGCAAATTGATTTCATAAAAAGGTTCGAAGCTCCTATAATATCAATTTCGGTTCTTGAGACAGTTTCAAAGGACCGTTATTTTCTATAACAGTTATGAAAAACCGAAATTCATGAAAATATTGGTTTCGGTACTAGTATCGGTCTTATATTGGTCCTGTTTGTTACGGTTCCGGTTTGTTTGGCTCTAATATTTCTTCTAATACGGTTCTATTTCGGTTCTATATCAATTCTATTCAAGTTCAATACCAGATAGAGTCACAGTTTTGGTGCCATTCATTCTTCTATTTTATATATTTCGATTCTTCTTATAAGTAGTAAAATATCCAATTTTTTAAATTTGGAAATTTTATGTATTAACTATATTTAAACACAAAAGTTTATGAAGAGAGGAAAGGACGAAAACTAATAATAATGATGGCGATAATAATAATAATAATAATAATAATTGTAATAACAATAACAACAATATTAAAATTAATTTTTGTCAAAAATTTTATATTAATTGCGATTAATTTTTATTATATTTTAAAAGTATTAATAATATATTATTGGTTAAGTTTCCAACCATTCTTGAGTGTTGTGGAAAGAATAGAAATTTTAACGCGGAAAATACAAACAATTTTGTTGTTTTTTTTTACTGTTTCAATAATGTAAAATATCACTGGATGATTTGAACCTGCGTTCTATCAAAAAATCATCTAATTTGTTTTCTATGGTTAAATGCAAAATATTTTGAGACTCATATTAGGCAGCCTCTGCATTTCTTAACAAGATTTCGTATTCATCTTCTTTTGATTGTTTCATGTATTTCCAATTATATTACTATTAATATTACTCAATATCCCTGGTATTTTTGTATTATAATTGTTCTATCCTACCATATGTATTGATTAGACAAATTTTTGCTTCTTCAATTTGTTTTTCTATTACGATGACTATAAGAAACGAGTTGAAAGTGAGAATTGATTGTTAAATAAATTATATTGTTGAATACCGCCGACTATTTCTTCGGCTCCTTACACCAAACTCCACCTTAGTTTTGATTATGATAGTTTGTCTCCCCATCTTTCTCACTATCTTCATTGTCACATAAAATAATGATAAAAAAAAGGAAATCGAAGATGTAAAATAATAATAAAAAAAGAGTATTTATTTCTTAATGCTTTGTTTACACTGATTTCAATTCACTTCCGAACTCTAGCCACGACTTTTCAAGACTGAAGTTTTTACAACTTGACTCTCGGTGGGATCCGATTCCTTTTTCTTTGTCACCCCTTAATATCACCACTATGCACGCGTTTATTAGATGTCTGCGATCTTTGTCACGCACGCCTTTTTCTCGAACATTCGGTAAAAGGACCATTGGGATATTGATGGTTCGTTAGGCACCTCGCTTTGGCGACATACATTGTCGCCGAGTGCCGTCACATCTTTATCTGTATCATCAGTCCATCGGCTTCGAAGTGTGCCGGTCGTGACGTACCCCCCTGATTAGATTGATCTTGGTCCTCTAAGGTCGCAGTAGAATGGAAATATTTTGAAATGTAAATCAAAGGATATGTTTACATCTTTTTGTCCAATCTTCATATGATTATTTCCGCATAATAGATCACATGTTTTATCTGATCGTGCTAACGAGGTTTTTTGAAAAATTTGCGAGGAAGTATGTTTGCTACAGAATATTGAGATTTCCGCTGGTTTTTTTCAGGGACCGTGATGAATTAATTTTCTGCATGTAATGGTACAAAAGTTATTTCGTTAATCTTAAATATAGCAATTTTACAATATTTGATAGTATTCGAGAAGCTAATAATTTCAGAGGCACAATCATGTTGTAGTTTTCGATCGTGAATTGGTTGGGTTTGTTTACAAAGTGTATTTCTTATCTTCTCATGAAATACGCTGCCTTCTCTTAATTCCGTGAATTTAAGGCAACTAAGAGTATCATTACTAGTGCTAGGGTCGGCATTATCCCGAAAAAAAGAACGTTTTCAATAGGTTACTATGTATCTTTTTCTTAACATTGTCAATAGAAGTAATGTAATAAGGAGTTTTCACATCGTTGATTCTGTAGGGTCCTAATCATTCAATGTCCAACTTATCTCTTTTATGGTCGTTGTAAATTAAAACAAAGCCTCCTTTCTTAAACACTGTTTGAGTTTTAACAATCTTTCTCTCTTGGTCTCGTTTGTATCATTGCTTATTTTAAATAAGTGTTTTGCGAGCTGTTTCCCAATATTTATTCAATTGATTTATTCAAAGTAAGTGTGGGGAATTTGGATATTGCGGGAGGTAAGTTAGGTTTTCGTCCAAAGGTCAATTCAAAGGGAGAGAATTCTGTTCCTTCATGTTTCGCGCTGTTATACCCTAAACAAATGAAATTAAGTACTTCGTCTCATCCTTTGTCATTGTCGTGTAATGCAGTACGAATTAAGTTTTTAACTGAGGCATGCGTTCTTTCGAGGGATCCGTTACATTGTGGGTGAAATGAAGTTGTTTTGATATGTTTCTTCAAATTTCGTCATTAAATCGCTAACAAAATTTTGTCCCTGGTCTGTTAGGATCGTCTTTGGTACCGAAAATATGTAAATATAGTGTTCAATGAGCTCATTAATTGTAGATTCAATTCGTTGCGTTTTAAGGAAGACTAGTATCAGATATTTTGTAAGTTCATCGTGAATTCAAAGTATGTATTGATTCCCGCGTTTGGTTTTTGTCATCGGTCCTATGATGTCCATAGCGATTTTGCCGTTAGGGTTAAGTGATGTGTCTGAGATTTGTGGGGATTCTTTGGGTCTGATACGCATTAATTTCTCCTTTTCTACTCTTTTGTGAAGTGTGTCCTTTTTTGTTAAGTTTGTAAGGCTTCTCACGATTTTAGAAAAGTTTCGGATGAATTTGCGATAATAACCTGCTAAACCTAAGAATGATTTCACGCCCGTAGCACGTGCAGGGCAACCGAAAGTTTTCTACAACGTTTAATTCCTTGGGGTTTGGTTTAACTCCTTCGGCTGAAACTAAATGGCCTAAGTATTTTACAAGTTTTACAAATTCACATTTATCTGGCTGTAACTTGAGTTCTAATTCTCCGAGTCTCTGGAATACTATCGCGAGGTTTTCGTTGTGTTCTTGGATCGTTTTGCCAAATATCACTATGTCGTCCAAATAAACAAAGCAATGTTTTTCTACAAGTCCAGTTAAGACTTTGTCCATTAATCTTTGAAAGGTAGCGGATGCGTTTTTAAGTCCGAATGGCATTCGATTAGATTGAAAGTGTCCTTGCGATATCGAGAAAGCGGTATATTTCTTAGATTTCTCGTTCATTGGAATTTGCTGGAATCCTGAACATAAATCAAATGCCGAAAAGAATTTTGCTTTTCCTAGTTGTGTTAAAATGTCATCTATATCAGGTAAAGAGTAAGCGTCTTGTTCTGTGAGTTCGTTTAATTTCCTAAAGTCAATAACTATTCTCGATTTCTGCTTCCCTGAGGCGTCTGATTTTTTCGGAACTATCCATACCGGAGAGTTGTAAGGGGATTCGGATTCTTCTATAATATTTTTCTTTAACATGTCTCCTATTTGTCGCGAAATCTTTTCTCGATGACATTCCGATGGTCTATACGATCGTGTGTTAATAATCTTGTCTTTGGTTAATGAAATTGTGTGTTGAGTTAAATTTGAGCAAAAGGTCGGTTTCTAAATTAAAGATGTCAATATAGTGAAGAATAATCTTTTAGATGGATTCACGGATTGGTTTTTCAATGTAATCTGTTCTCACTAGGCTTTTTAGTTTTGATACTTTGGAGACATCATGAGAATTTTGTACATGGTTGGAAATTTTAATGTTTTGCTCACCAGTGTTGATAAAACATACTTTAGTTGGTTTGCCTTCCAGATAGATCGTTTGAACTCTGTTTTCTCCAGGAATCAAGTGTATTGGTTTCTGAAATAAAATGGTTTTGTCGTTTAGTCTGATTTTGTCATTGGATATCGAATAGTTATACTTCTCTAAACATGGTAGCCCAATGATTCCGATAATAGGGAAGTTGTTCGGTACTGTATGAAAAATGTGATTTTGTCCAAAAATTCGTTTCCTTACGTATTCGTTCGTTTTGCATTTGTCTCGTCTCATAGAAAACTTTTGTTTAGGCCCTATTTGTATCGCGTTGACAGTTTTGTTATGTTTCACCAAGTTTATCTCTGCTCCTATGTCGACCAGAAATACTCGCTCTGCGGTTCGGGTTGACAAAGGTATTGTGTGTAGTCTTCCTGTGGTGATGTTGACTCGAATGTCTCGTACGGTTCGTCCATACTCGGGTTCGATGTTGCTTCTTGTATTTCGTCCTTTTCCTGAACTACCTGAATTTTTGCGGATAGTCGGTTGCGCTGGCTCGGTGGTAGAAATTTTTGACATTTATTGGCAGTATGTTCCAGTTTTCCGCACTTGAAGCACTTCATCTGCGCGGGTTCAGCAGGTGGAATATTGAAATTTTGCACTGATTCCTCGCGACCCTGTCTCAATTCTCGTAATTGTTCTTGGTATTCGTTCAAAGTCACTTGAGCTGCTAAATTATTTCTTAGTGCATCGTACAGATCACTATAACACTCAATGGGAATGTTGCGAATACTTTGGGCTGCTTTTCCCATGATTTTCTCCATTTTTATTGCTTTTAGCAATAGGTCTTGCTCTGTACAATGACTCTTCATACTTCTCACTTCTTTGATGAAGTCTTCGACTACTACATCATCGTCTCCGTTGAGCGTTGGTATATAACATATTGCATCCTTGATTCGTAAAGAGGGAGGTGCGAGCGGAACATAGCCTCTATCTTCCACCTCGGGTTATTCGACGTCGGGGTGGACAGGTGGGAAATCTGGAGCTGCTAACTCTGACAGTTTGCGTGCCCTTACCATATTCCCAGTGCGATTGATTGGTGTCGATGCACCTTCATTGTCTTCGGTAATAATGGAAGCAAAGTCATCGGTTGCAAGGGATCCGAACCCAGTCCAGTAGCTCTGCGAAGGTTTTCCCAAGACTGCCCTGTGTCTATTTCCTTCGTCACTTTGCATAGACAAGCGTAACATGTCCTCTCGTAAACGGGCAATATTCTCATTCTGTTTTTGAATACTGTCTAATATTGCTTGCAACATTGGGTCAGACGAGGTAGAGGTTTGAGGTTCTTGAGGTTCGTTTGTCTTAAACATTATTATGCTGATCTTGCTATTTTTCCGGACGGGTCTTGGCTACTGAAGCTTTCTTCCGCGGTAACGTACAAAGGAATCCAGTTTACCTTTTATTGTCACTTCACTTGGTTCATGATAGCTACTTCGTTGTTACGAATGACCGTAGTCCCAAATAAATTTATCTTCCATAGATGATGAATGTCTTTTGGTTTCTGAACAAACACTTTTCACTATCCTGGCTGGATCGCCAAAAATGCCACGTAAAATAAAAAAAGGAGAGAAAATAAAAGATAAAAAATAAAAACCAAAAAGGACATTTATTTCTGGTTATTATTTAGGAGAATTTTCGAAAGAAAACCTATTTATTTAAACGTAAAATTTTAAATTTCTAAATTTTTAAACTTTTTAAACTCTTTTACAGACTTCCCAAATGACGTTCAATAATAGTCTGAGTGGTAAAATATATAACAGTAACTTTCTAGATTAAGAACTCGTTAGTTAGGAATCTTTTCATCCTTCAAGTGATTCATAGGATCTAAATGATCCTATGAACTCGTAAAAATCCCATAAACCCTAAAAACTGACCATAAGGTTTAGGGTTAAGCAGTGTATATTTCCCTAACTTCAATTATGCGATCCATTAATATTAATTAATCATGATATATTGACATGATATATTGAAAAAAATCCTGGATCTCAGGTCATTTACGTTTTATTTGCGATTTATCGAACATTTTTTTCGACCCACATGATACACATAAGCGTCCGCGTGCATTTTAGAGAACATTAGGTTACAGTAGAATACGAATCAGGCATGGATTCCAAGAAATAAATTAGACAGCCGATCTGGCATGGTTTTTCAAACACAAGTTATCTTATCTTGACTAAACTTTCGGTATCGCAATAGAATCGCGCGCCTTTGTATTTTCCTGCACGTTTCGTAAATGTGTAATAATATTCATAATTATACATTTTAGATTAAAAATAGACTCTATTTTCCTTGATATTTTTAACATTTCCAGCGGTTAAAAATTATTATATTGTTGAAGTTCTTTAACACGAAATTGAAAAGAACAACAATTCTTTCGAATTTCTATTAAACCTAAGAAATTTGTTGATGTTACTGTAGAAAGTCCTTTCAAAAACGTTGTTCGCTATGAAGAAATATTCGCATCTTTTTGCACTTCGCTTAGTTTGCTTATGATGTGATCTGCATTAATCCAGATTTCATTTAAATAATGAAGTGATCTATGTTCTTGCTTTAGTTCTCTTATTTTTCGTTCGTAAATAGCTTTATCACCACACAACGATTTCTCCCTTTTCAAATCTCTCCCTCTCTCTCTCTCTCTTTACTTTTAATTTTAATATTACTTTGGCGGGGGGAGGGGGAATTACACATACCTTCGGGTACAACGCGCCTATGGGTTATCCGGGGCTCGGCAAGATGATAGCACCTCTATCTAAAAACTTTTCCTCTTTTTCTCCTTCATCAGTACTGGAACTAACCCTGGAACCACCTCTCGATATCACTTCAGGATTGGTCCTCTGACATGCCGTACCTTTCACTTATTATCTCTTCCCTCGAACTCTTCTTCGCCTCTCCAAGTTCTTCTCATGGGCTTATTTTGTCTTCATAATTTTTTGGCAGTATTCTTCGAATTTCTTCCAATATTCTTTCTTACTGACAAATACTTCTACAATGTTGGTGATTGTCAGTATATCTCCTATATATTTCTCCAATAGAACCCTTTCGTTGGTTCACCTAGGGCATTTGAATAAGGCGTATTCCGCGTTATACCCTCTTCTCATCACAATCCCACCATCTTGAATGGATCTCCTGAATCGCAAACCTCCTCCATGCTACGGCGGAAACTCTCAGTCTTCTTATCCACGCCTGATTCCCTCGTGGGAGCCTGTCATCTTCAGGTAACCACTATAGCGGCTGCTTGGAGCAAATCTTTATCACTGTCCTTGACCTTCCACCTTGATGATGGGTCTCGAACCCCTCGGCTACCCTCCAGCCTGAGATTCGTCTAAACGGGTTGGCTCATGTGATGCCTACATCAGAGCACTTCCTCCACGCCACGCATGTACTGGTCGTGCCCCTGTTTACCAGCAAGAATCCAAGTCCAGAAAACTCATCCTGCGGTTTCCCCATTCCGTAGACTGGGCGTTGAAATCCCCAAGACGAACACCTGGCGAGGAAAATGTCGCCTTACGCAATTACCAACTCCGTCCAAGCACTCCTCGAACGCAGCCTACCTGCTGTTGGATGAGACGTACACACCCACTGTTACCATTCCTACTCACTCGAGCACCTTCTCTGCTTTTATCTCCTCATTCGTTTTTTGTATTTGAATTTGTATTTGAATTAAGTTTTGAAGTATTCTTGGATGGAGTGCGTATCACCTGTGTCTCTTGGCCCCATCGATGAAAGCTTCTGGGGGCCTTCACTCCTAATAGGAAAAAGGAAAGGAAAAGCTCCTACGCCGGCTTTTAGGTATGATGCCCCACCCCAGACCACCCTCGTGGCCAGGACCAATTCATGTCCATTTCCGAACCGGAGATGACGTAGGTCCGGGTCGTTAACTCGCGACGACCCCCGAAAGAACAGGATGGGAAAATGTGTTTGGAATAGCCATTGCTCCGTTAACCACTGACAAATCAGTGTTTACCAGGTTTCACCGACTTGAGGGAGGAGTTGGCACTTGGCTCTGGTGGGCATGAAGCAATATTTTTTCCTTTTTCGCGAGAAGAGGAAAATACAGTTACGCACACCCAGTGGCACCGATCATATGATTGTCATGTAAAGTTGTGACTAGATTATAAAGAAAAAGAGCGAACACGTTTTTCCGGGATAACGGTCGAATAATAAGTAATTACGGAACGATAATTATAATACAAAATTAAAATTTCTTAAAATTAAATTAAAATATTTGGGAGATACATACTTTAAGGGCAGGAATTAAAAATGATTAAAGGAAAGATGTTATTATCGGAAGTTTCCCAACGAAAACGTAATGAACAAAAGAAGAAATTCTCAAATCCGTTTGAAGTGCATATAAATAGGAACAAACAAAGTCTATTAGGTAGAAAGAGTAAGACGGATGAAGATCTCCCTGGTATATCTCGTGGAAAAGCAATTAAGAAGCGAAAAGAGACGCTTCTTCAAGAGTACAAATTAAAAAACAAGGATAATTTATTTTTAAATAGGCGTATAGGTGAAAATAATTCATTACTGAGCGAAAAGAATAAAGCCTTGACCAGATTTCCTGTAGAAAAGATTAGAGCTCACGAGAAAAAGAATATTTATAATTTGAATGAGATGGAAATATTAACACATAGAGGCCAGACTTTAGAGGAAATTGAAAAATTTGATGTTCCAAAAAGCGTCGATGAAGAGCGCGATGATGGACGATAGAGCCGGTAAATTAGTTATAAAATTTGTTGGTAAAGCTCAATTTGGTGGTGGTCAAATATAGATTCAAAAAAGCCTAGGAAAGATCTTATAGATGAACAGAAAAACAGAAAATGCGTGAACAAACTATAGATTTAATACAGAAACTTGATTCTGAATGTAGCGATCCCCTTCCAATTGTTTCGTCAATTAATAAGAGCGTTGAAGAAACAACTACAACACAGACAAAGGCAGATGATTACGATATTGCAGTACATAAGTTGAAGTTTGAGGCTTCATTGAGAAAGAAATGAAAATAGAGGAAAAAATTCTGTGAAAAGGGAATTAGATGAAAGTAGTAACGGTAAATTCCCAAGATCTGAAAGTTCTGAAGAAGATAACTTATCGAAAGGAGTTAAAATCTTGTAACGAAGAAGAAAAAGTGTGAATCAAAAGCAATATGATAAATGGTTCAAAAGAAAAATCAAAAACTAGTGTTATGAAATTGGATGGTGAGACTAGAGAGCAAGAAATTGGAGATGGTCTTTTAAGAATGAAAAATGTCATGGAGAGTGCAAGGAAGGAATTATCTTATATTTATAAAGTTCTAGAAACTTTTGAAGTGTTACAAGAATGTTTGCAAAATTACGACGCCGATTCCCAGTCAATTATCGTAGATAGCATAATTAAGTGTCGGCGGGACGGAAGTCGCGGTGCGCCGATTATACGAGGGCGTGTTTCGTTCCCGAGTGATGTATGGGGTCCCAGGCAGACGATTTGATGGCGAGTCGTCGCAGCATCCTACTCCTCAGGAGGTTACACAGGGACCGTTCTGGCCGCGTCTCCGCCATGGGTGCTTCGAGCGTTGGTGCTCAAGACCAGATACACTCACATTAAAAGCGCTGGGCCCAGGAAAGGACTCGGCCGTGCAGGCGGCCTCAGACGACCTAGGGTCCGCTGAGGAGGACGCATGGGACCAGAGGCGGTCTCAGTTGACCAACGATGGAGGCGAACATCGAGGTGTCGAGGCCGTCCTCTCAAGTTGGGAGGCATGGAGGAGCCACCTTCAGGATGAGCCAGGTGGTCACGGGGCACTGTGTGTTCGGCGGGTATTTCATCTATCACCACACGGACATCTGTCATCACTGCAGGGAGGGCAGGGACAGAGCGCAGCACATGCTGGAGTTTTGTCCGGCATGGGAGCTGCCCCGCTACATCTTGCGTCTCGTCATAGGCGTGAGATTGGCCCCCTCAGCGATCGTATAAACGATGTTGAGCGGACCACAGAAATACGAAGGAAGCTGTCCGCCTCTTCTGTGAGCGAGTTATGCTTGTAAAGGAGCGGGCAGGAAGGGAGAGAAAGAGAAACTCTTGTTGGATAACTCTTGTTGATGGTGGGGATTAGTAGCGGGGATGACGTCAGCAGCAGTGGCCTCCACTGGCGCCAATACATGAGGATCGGCTCGGTAAAGGGTTCGCGGAGAATGTACTGGTAGTAATTCGCCAAGACCGAGACCACGGAGCATTCTTATCATACGTGTAGGCAGTTCGTCGTGGAGTTTTAATCGATAGGAATCCGACACTGCTTTGCTGCTGCCCGCAGTGGCAGAGTGTCCATGAGGATTTCTTCACGTACAAAAGAAAAGGTTATAAAAAAAAAAAGAAAGTTGAGTCGTAGTCTAACTCTTAACTTTCTTTTATCAAACGTTATTATAAATTTAACGATTACAGTAGTCTTATAGAGATAATATAATATACTCAATCAGAGAAAGGCTGAACAAGAACTAGCCCCTGAGTTTGCTGAAATCTCGGCCTATATATATATTCACCGGCCTTTCTATTTTTCTCATAGCTCAGCTGCCTACGTTGGTTCAGCGTAGAATACCACTGACTCCCATACACCATAGCACGGTTTCCTAGGAGAGCCGGTGAGTCCGTTTACGTAACGTCTCTACCTTGTCGCACACCTGCTCTAAATGAGGAGAATACCTCTTAGCGTTATCCAATAAGACACCAAAATATTTCACCGTACCTTTTTTTGTATTTCTGTACCTTCAATATCAGTAGTAAACATTTTTGGGATGCGCTTCGCCGTCAACAATATAATCTCTATCTTTTTGTGGGCCTGATGAAGGCCCATGTCCGCATACCATTTCGTGATGACCGTCAAGGCTACCGAACCTTATCTCATCATGGTGACCAAGGTCAAGTCATCGGCGGATTCTACGGCATCCAAGTACTTCACAAAGTTCAGGGCGCGTAGAAGGCCGTCGTATACGATATTTCACAGGAGTGACCCCATAATTGATCTTACACCGATACCACACCGTCTTCGTCATATGCTAAAATTCTTTTTGCTGACAAGTAGTCGCGTAGTAAAATTTGCAATTGGATTGGTAGCTGCCTATCCTTGATTATTTCTTTAATTTTCTTGCATCTCAAAATGTTGCGTTTTTAACGTCTAAGGCGACCAGAACTCACACCAGACTCCGTTTCCTACATAAATCTGCAATCTTGCAAACTCTACCAAAGGCGTCGGTCGTTCTTCTTTTTCTTCTAACCAAGTTTATCACATCCAGGTTCCTTTCTATGAGCATTTTAAAGTTGCGCTCCCAGATCTCGCTCAATTCAAGTAATATGCTAATGAATCTGTAGGATGACAGGAATAACGGGTCCTATCCCGATTTCGGTAGTAGAATCACCCTCGCCACCTTCCAGGGCCCCGGAATTTTTTTAGATTCATTGATTTTATTGAGCAGATCCAAGAGTTGCTTGAGTCGTTGTTCCGCTATGATCTTCGAAACATCTCATGACATTCCTTTCGCGCCTACCACTTTCTTCAGGTCGATCTTCTTCATGGCTTCCATTAGCTTCGCATCCAGTTCAGTTCTTCTTTCTTCATCGGTCTGCGGGATTAGTTTGCCTTGATCCTCGCCATCCTAGTTGTCTTCTTTAGTAATGAATAACTGATCTAGTATTTTAACTACCCTTTTTGTGAGGAGGCCGTCTAGTGGAACTTTCTGAGGCATTTTGGTACGAATGACTTGGTATGGCCTTCACCATAGATCTTGATCAAATGTAACGCAGAATTCCTTCCACACTTGTCCTTACTTTTGTTAATTTCTGTCTTCAACATCCTCTTGGAGTCTTTATAGGCAGCTACTAATTGGCCAGCGTAGTCATGTCCAATTCTAATTCCTCGTTGGGCGAGTCTTCTTTTTTCAAGAGTTGCCGTTCTCAGCGAGCACAACTCCTCGTTCCACCAGTAATTGATATGCCTCTCCCTCGCGACGGAAACGATTTCTTCAATTCGACAGCCCGCGTTCGTTCCAGATTTCTCTGGAAGTGTTCGCCGTATGTTGTCTCGTCATATGAAACTTCGTTCAAAACTGTGTCAAGTCTTTGCCAAAATTTCATCGGATCCAAATCCTTCGTCGTGAATTTAAAATTCTTGCGCTGCGGTCTCCGCTTTCTATCATAAAATTCATGTAGAATATATTTATGATCGGATGCCGAATAATTATTAATTACTGTAATTCTTCTCCAGGTTTGTATAACTCTGAATGCGTTAATTATATCAGGAAAACTGGTGCGACCATTTCTATGAAATGTACATCTTCCGGTCACCTCAATTTCGTCGGAACAATCTCGTTCTTCGTCAGCACATCCAGCAGACATATTCCTCTACAATCTGCTTTACTGCCGCCCCACGCTATTGTTTTGGCATTAAAATTGTCGGCTACCACCATGGCTGAAAATCTTCTCCTACTTCACCTAATTATATCCTCTAGCTCGCTGGCGTAGCTATCGAAATCCTCCTTTTTCACGTTCAGGGAACAATAACCACTGATGGAGAATGTGTCGGCTATCTTAATGAGCACTACACCATCTCTGCTGACGAACGTCTCTTCAGCACCATGCTCACTATTAAATAGGATGATCCAGATTCAGATTTCACCCTTGGTGTCGTTATACCAGTATACGTGTTGTTTGTACGGCTCAGAAATGAAAATAGCGTCCACTTTCGTTTCGCACCTACATCTATTAAGATTTATCTCCTTCGTTTTTTTTTTTTTTTTTTTTTGCACGTGGAGAAATCCTCATGAACACTCTGCCGCTGCGGGCAGCAGCAAACTCCACGATGGCCTGCCTACGCGTATGACAAGAATGCTACGTGGTCTCGGTCTTTGCGAATTACTACCAGTGCATTCTCCCCGACTCCTTGATTGAGCCGATATACTCCACATTTAACGCGAGTCAGTGGAGTGCCCCTGGCGCCATCCCCCCAGAAGAGGCGGACAGTCTCGTATTTCTGCAGCCCGCTCAATGTCGCTTCTACGATCGCTGAGGGGGTCAATCTCTCGCTTATAACGAGACGCAAAGTGTAGCGGGGCAGCTCACACGCCGGACAAAACTCCAGCGTGTGCTGCGCTGTGTCCCTGCCCTCTCCGCAGTGGTGATAGATGTCCGTCGTCTCGCGTCCGATTTTCATGAGATACCCGCCGAACACACAGTGCCCCGTGATCACCCGGGTCATCCTGAAGGCGGCTCCTCCATGCCTCCCAACTTGAGAGGACGGCCTCGACACCTCGATGTTCGCCTCCCTCGTTGATCAGCTGAGACCGTCACTGGTATCACGCATCCTCCTCGGCGGTCCCCAGGTCGTCTGGGGCCGCCTGTACGGCCAAGTCCTTTCCTGGGTCCAGCGCTTTAATGTGGGTGTATCTCCTCTTGTGCACCAACGCTCGAAGCATCCATGGGAGAGACGCGGCCAGAACGGTCGCCGACGCATGGGACGCCGATCGGTACCCTGACGATTCTGATGACGGTTACCCTGTGTAACCTCCTGAGGAGTAGGATGCTGCAACGACTCGCCATCAGATCGTCCGCTCACACCGGGGCACTGTACATCACTCGGGACCGAACGACGCCCTCGTATAGTCGGCGCACCGCGATTCCCGCCCAACCGGTGTTCGGTACTAGGCCGCACAAAGCGTTGGCCGCCGCCGACACCTTCGGAATCAGGAAGTCGAAGTGTGGCTCGAACGTAGCAGAACTGACTGTCGATGACGAGTCCCACGTATTTAATCCGCGATCCCACTCCGACTGTTTCGCCCGTCATGCTTATGCTTAGGACGCGCGGAGGAGCCCCTCTCCTGCTTTTGTCATAGAACTAGATGTCCTCCGACTTCGTAGGGGTGACTCTCAGGCTCAGTCCGCGCACAGTATGCATCGCGCAGGCCTTTGCGACTTCGCCGATACGCAATGTCTCGTGCCACCCTCGTCCTTCGACCAGGACCAGAGTGTCGTCCGCGTAGTACACCGCGCCCGGAGGCAGCGCGCACCGCAGTACCTCGTCGTTCGCGATAATCCACATCGGTCCAAATACCGAGCCCTTCGGAACGCCACGCTCGACAGGCCGCCTTTCCTCCCCCTCCCTGTTGGCGTAACATACCCACCTGTCGTCGGGGTAGGCGCGGATCAGCCGAACGAGGTGAGGTGAGTATTTGAGGAGCCAACTTTTGAGCGACTGCGCCATTCCTTCAGTAAATACTCATACTTCGCTTTTAGGTGTTATTCAACTCTCGTCAATTCTACAGCGCCCCTTGCCGTGGGTACGGCGCGCGTAAATGGTTGGCGCGCGACTTGGAAAAACTTTGCCCTCTCGTTGCGAGTCACTGAACAAGGTGAAGCTACGTTTTCGGGCGGCAGCTCGCTTAGCCAGTGCCACGCGACGCGTGTATCACTCCGCACAGTTATCAGCGGAGGCCACAAGGGGACGGAGCTGCCAGCGCAAAGCTCGATTCCAGCAGGTTGGCTCTCCAGCCGATTATCCCTGCACCGTCTCAGCACTCATCGTATGGGTATCATTAGCACCGACGGTCGCAGGTATCCTCTCCAGCTCGCACATTTCGTGCTTTTACCTGCGCCCTGATTCTTTGTAGTATCATTTTCCTGGATGTATTTTGTTTATTGTTCTGTCTTCAGATCAGTTTCTGTCTGTCTGTTTGTTCCGTTTGTTTGTTTTCGTTTATTTCTTTCTTCGTCGCTATTTTTCGTTTGGATTTTCTTGTTGTCTCTGTTATTCGGTCAGTTCGCCTCTTCTCCGCTCGGGTGCTCGTCGCACTAGCTTTACACATTTCCTTAGGGGCTGGCTTGTCTGCTCACCTGTCTGCGTCAACCTTCTTTCTGGTGGTCTTCCCTGCAGCAGTGGACCCCCCACTTCTTGTAAGACTGTTCTTATCTTCTGCTCCTTTGTCTGCAGAACACTTCTTGTGAACTGACGGAAGCGGGGGTATATATCTTTGATGATGAACTCCCACTTTTCTACCGGCCAGTTCAATTCCAGTTCGCGGATGGCATTCCGGAGCCTCTGTCTTTCTTCATTGATGATTTAACAGTCTTCCAGTATGTGCTGACGGGTGTCTTTTATGCAGCAGTCTCACGTGTCGACTCCGTTCAGACGGAATGCCGTTGCACCCAGCGATGCTCAAGCCAGTTTTTAACGTTGTTAAAGTAGCCGAAGGTCGTTCTGCCCTTCTACTTGCCATTTTCCGATTGCTTCATTGATTGTTTCCCTTTCTATGCTCCCTTCGTCGTAACCTCTCTTTTTGTGTGTAGTTTTGCCCTTGTTTCGATTAGTATATCGATGATTGCATGATTCCTACGATGACATGGAGTGCTTCTCTGCATGTCGTCCTGTAGGCCTTCGTTACCTATAGGAGCGCCATCCTTTGCAATTTTGCTAGGAAAATCGTAGTTTTTCCATTCAGCAGGTCACTCCAGCCAGTTGCGGCGTATGTGGTTATCGGCTCAAACAGCTCCCTGTACACGGTACGCATGACTACATGTCCAAGAGCCCATTTCGCTTTGGCCACTTTCGCGAGGCT
>CM026168.1:10794936-10810711 GCA_014825975.1 Bombus haemorrhoidalis | reverse complement strand
TCAGTCACTACCACTTTCTGCACGCGTGCAAATATGGTTGCGTTCGAGTAGTTCCCCCGGTAGTTCGTGCAATAGGGCTATTGTCTTGCGTCCCAATATAACCTCACATGCGATTATATTTCCCTTGTCACGTCTTTTCCAGATCGAATTCTGCTAGTTCTCATACCCGCTTTTCCTCACATGCATCAGCACTTCATTTCAATTAACTTCCTTATCTGAATTCTCCCGTTTTCCCGGAGATTTCGACCACACTCACAGCTCTGTTCTAACTCTCTCTCCACCATCAATCGTCCCCCATTAAAATTTGTCTTTAAGCACCTTTATCTTTTCGTCAGTTTACAGCCCCCCCCCCCCTCTTCATCCTGCTTCTTATTACCTGATAGTCCAACGAACCCGTAATGTGCTGCAGATTACTTCTTCCCTCCCCCAACACCGCGGCCCATTTTTGACAGTTGGTCATGGTGTGTTCTTTATCACCACATCTCCTACATGGTCCTTTGTCTGGACTCAGTGCGGTGCACCTAGCACAGATTTGTCCCAGCATATCGCACCTAAAACATCTCACGACGTTCACTATAATTTTCACCGTGGCATTGATGAGTCCCGTTCTAATTTTTATGACGGCTGTATCCTCCGGGATAATTGCGCCTGGAGCTACCACAATAGCTTGTTGCGTGCCCCAATGCCCCCAATGCCTTTATTTCAATTGGCATTATTGAAATCTCCTACATCCTCTTCTGGATAGGAGGACCAGTCTTCTTGTTCAGATTATCATTTCCTGCCGCCATTTCTCTCGTGGTCCTTTTTTTGTATTCTTTCCTCAATGTCACTCTTCTCCATTAAATGGTCCCCGATTTTGACGAACAACAGACTGCCCTGGGACCGACCGATCTCTCTTCGCTCCTCGCCCAGTCGTACGATGATCGTCAGGGTAAGCCTGGGGAGGCACCACTCGCCAAACCGACGGGGCCTGGGGGCTCCGAAACCTCCTGGCCGTAACTTTATTTTTTCTGGTCATTCTATCCATATAAGTTAATAAAATTGGAATACTGTGGAGGCATTTCCGATTTTGTCATAAAGTCGGTCTTCGTTTTTCGTATCCATTTTCGTTGCCAAGGTCGTCATAGTATCAGTCCACTGAGTCTATCGATCTCGTCATTACAGCCTTATCCTTTAGTATTTAATTCCCTACGCTAACATAATCCTAAATTCATTCGCTTTATCACGTAGTTGTTTCATCATCTGCCCTTATTGTAAGTTACATTCTAAAAGCGACATTTTACTGGAAAAGGTTAGCCCATGTAACTCGCCATGTAACCATTCCGCCAGATGGTCCACCTAGCCAGTATGACCATATACCATCTCGTGTCAATAATACTTCACTAATTACGTGACACTAGTCATTCATATATCGGCACTCAGGCTGATATTAGTTAATATTCATATGCCTTAAAGAAGGAGCCCCCATACCAATATGGCGACCGTTGTTATGTCATGTGTGTGATGTCATCACATCGCTCAAACACTTATGTGTTCTCCGCTTCCCAACTCCGCTGATATCAGCCTTCGCATTTGCCATTCCAATATCACATCAACCCACCGTTTACTCTCGTGATACGTAATTCCACTGTGTCCAATGAGTGTTACCATCCACATGTAATACTTTCAATTCATCGGTCTACCGATACTCATGTGCCAATCTAACAGTTATTAGCTGTGTCGGAGCCATCCAAAGGCTAGTGTTAGTGTCCTATTGTGAACCATCGTGTGCAACTGCATTTTCTATCTTACTTTATAATTCACGCCTATTAAATCAGTTATATTAAATACTATTGTGTTGTTAAACAATATCAAACCTTTATCGTTATTCAATCAAAGGCAAAATAAACAACGACTAAAGTGAAAATAAAAGATAATAAAAATTAAAAAAAAAATAATAACGACTAACATAAAAACAAAACACGATAAACAGTCTTGGTATGATTGACTATCTGTATTCTGTCCCCTGTAACCTAGCTTAAGAAAACAAAATTTAAACTTTAATTTAAATTTAAACTGTGTGAATCTTTGCCCAAACTTTTAATTTATTAATCTTACTTAGATGCTTCTTCAATAGGTATGAGAATTTCACATTAAATATTTAATTCATATATTAAGTTTTCCTATTAACTTATTACTTTTGGCTTTATCTAATGCATGCTAGTAATTTCTTTTCCCGTTTTAGATTTGAAGACCACTGGCACATACTAACACTTACATATTATATTATTCTTCCTCTTACTTATTCACCGCTTTCCATCACAAACACAATTACTAATGAGTCGTTATTGTTTCGAACACTTTTATCCTAAACTGCTGTACTTAAGTTAATTTAATAGTTATTCACCTACGACTCATCGTGCCAATATTGACTGCCACATTTCGTGTTTCTCTCATTTTAATTGCACTCAGACGATCATAATTCTCGTCGCCTTCATATACATATATCCCAATATCAACTCAATACTATTTCACTCACACCCCCTTGTAATTCACCGTACCCCATAGCAATTTTTCTTGCATTCTCATACGCATCGAACATTGTCAAACACCTGGCTAGCGGGAGCTACCCGCCAACACGTCCGCTCTCCATCGCGTCCCAAACCAGTCTTCAAGAGCTAAATACACCTGTGAAGGAAAATGAAGAAGACACCAACAAAACTGAATTAGACGAAACAATAGAAAAAAGAGCGATTGTGAAACTCATCAAGAAAAAGATGTTGAAAATATGGAAATTGTAGCACAAAAAGAAGAAAACAGTAACTTCGACATTGAAAATCCTAGCACGTGGCCAATTGACAGAACACAACATACAGTAAATTTAATAGTTTAGCATGGTTCTGTACAAGTTACTCAATTTAACTTCCCTAAGAACGAAAATAACAGGAGTCTTCCTGCAATATATTTTACAAGAATACTGGCGAATGGATAAAGGACAACACGAAGATGGCTAATGTATTCTAAACCTAAAGATAAGATTTACTGTTTCGCTTTAAAATTATTTTCCACTACTGATATTTCATTGAGGGCAGACGGATTTTGTAATTGGTCTCATTTGTCACAGCAAGTCAAAATGCACGAACGATCTGCGATACATTTACAGCTATAACAGCTATAAACAAGTAGCTTCAAACTGAACAAAATTTTCGCACTGACAATCTACTTGATAAACAGAGCGAAAAATGTTTAAGACTTGAAACGGCACGATATGAACAAGATTTCCAAAGAATAACTGCTATATTTTCGTCCAGTTGCGGGGAGACACGTTCGCGAGTAAGCGCATCAACGAGAGCCGTAAATTCCTGTTATGATTATAATAATCGACACCACGAGCAGATCGATCCCCTTATTTTTTGTGGGATAATAGGGGTGGTTGTTGTGGAATAAAACTGTAATCAACAGTTTTATAACAAGTATATTTCCAACAATTTCTTACACTCAGAGGTTACGTCGTTTCGCATTATCTATCTTATATAACTGGTTGATAGTTATGTACCGTCGAGAGGAGTTCACGGCAGTTCGGCACTGAGGATAGAGGAATCGTAGTTGACTGTACCATTGAGAGATTGAACGAGAGAGTTCGGTACTAAGGATACAGGAATAGTAGGTGACTGTATCGTTGAGGGGTGTGAGCGACAGTCCGGCACTAAGGATAGAGGAATAGTAAGTGACAGTACTGTTGAGAGGAGTTCGCGGCAGTGAAGACCCGTCTTTTCTTATTACGGAGGAAAGCTCGGTATGGGTGTGCCCTTTTGAACTAAAAACGCTGATTCGTTGGTTACACTTTTCGGTAGGAAAGTGAGGATAACGATCCGCGATGCCCATTGGTTATAGTCAACATTTATGAGGAAATTGCGAGGAGAAAGTCTCCTGACAACGTGGGTCATGGGTGTCCTTGTTCCAGAGAGAAACCCGATTTTCCGTTAGACAAACATTCGCTTTCTCCGTAATTTGTAAGAGCGTGCAATAAACCCAAGGACTGTTTGAAGGACCATCCATAAACCGAAAATACTTGCATGAATAGAAACTAAGTTAAAAGGTTCGGTTTATGGTGGTTCCTTGGAGTTTATTGCGAGTCAGTGTAGCTACGCGTGGGCCTTGGCGGCCAGACCATGAGGGACGTCGCACGGACCATCTCACGCGACGTAACAACTGCTATTATTTTATATTTAGCGCAACATAATTTAGTTTTCCGAGGAAGTTCCGATACTTTGTACACACCGCACAATGGTAATTTTTTGGGTTTATACAATTAATTACAAAATTTGATTCTGTTCTAAATGATCATGTAAACTGAACAACCATAAAAGAGCATCATTATTTATCGCATTCAGTTCAAAACGAATTAATAAGTGCAATGGCAAGTAAAGTACAAAAAATAATTATTGATGCAATAAGGAGAGCAAAATATTATTCCATTTTATTGGATTGTGCACCAGATGTGAGCCATCAAGAGCAATTATCGGTTATTCTTCATTATGTCAACGTAACAGACAAGGAGGTTGAAATCAAGGAACATTTTATCAAATTTGAAATAGTTCGCGATATAACAGGAAAAGGACTATCTGAAACTATCGTGCTCATTCTGAATCAGTTGGGAATAATAATATCCGACTGTCGCGGACAAGGATATGATATGGGTGCCAATATGAGAGGAATATATCAAAGAGTACAAGCAAACATATTACGTGTAAATCCTAAAGTCTTTTACGTACTATGCGGTAGTCACAACTTGAATTTGTTATCGGGAGATATAGCAAAATCACTAACCCAAGCACTACATTTTTTGGGTGTTTTACAAAAGATTTACACGATATTTGTAGCATCGATATCGCGTTAGAATGTTATAAAAAAAGACGTTGAAAAAAATACACCTAAACCATTATCAGAAACTAGGTCTGGATAAGCCAAGAGAGATTTTCATCTCTGGCTATTCTGTCAATAGAAAGTGAAGTTGCAGATTTTATTTATTTTGATGACGTTATGTGTAAAGATTTGGCGTCGAAAAAAGCGAGAAAAATTATTTAATATTATTATTGAATTGTATTATTATTTAATATTCCTCTTATAAGAAATATATAATATGTAACATGTAAATAAATAATTCCTTGTTGTAAAATTTAAGTGTAGGATTAAAACGTGTATTCAGGACCCACAAAATTTTTGAACTCGACCCCGCAAAATGCCGGCCCTGCTCGTCCTTTCTTGATACATTTTCAATCAAATAGCCCATTAAATTTTCCAGCTCCGCACGCTTGCTTATCCATTTGGAACATACGAACAATACGTGCTTCGCATCATCCTCTGGGTGCCCACAATCCCAACACCTTAATTCCACGTCCTTCCTTATCTTGCTCTTGTATTTATTGAATATGCCAGTTAACATTTGCATCGTGTAGTGATTTATTTCTTTCTAATTTCTGTTGAACATTTTTGCAATTTTTACAATTTTTTTAGTGAAATTATCTTTGTTATAATTATTCCATTCGATTTGTCACTCTTCGTTGGCTTTATTTATTATATTATTTATTTCTTGCATCAAAGCGTTGGGATTATCCGCCCCATCTTCTACTCCCGTCATTCTCTTAGGATTTCTTGTTTTATCGTATATATCCTTCCTCATTTTTGCTTTGATGTGGATCGACATATTGCCAGACAATACGCATAATGCTGCATGAGATACTGTACGGTACACCGTAGTTGTTATAATGAGGGCCATCCTTTGCGCCCTTTACATCAGTTTCTTATTTTTTGCAATATTCAAGACTTCGGCCCACACCGGTACTCCGTACATCACTATTGCCTCCCATATATTATAATACAAGCTACGCGCTAAGTTGGGGTCCGTCCGTACATTCGGCAATATACTTCTCAACGCACTGACCATAACATCCGCTTTCCCGCATATACTAGCAATGTGATTATCAAATCTCCTCCTCCCAACAATAATCACACCAAAATATGTAATTGCCTCTTTCGTTTGGATTTCCATCTCTCCCAACTTTAGTTTGATTATCCTTGGTACTCTCATGCCGGTTATCATTATGATTTCAGTTTTGTCCCTCGCTAGGCTGAGTCCTACAGTCACACACCATTTGTTCACCTTTTTCATCACTTCACTTATTCTCCTATCCGCACATTCATTCTTCTTTATATTAAGTTATCCGCAAGCACAATGGCTTTTATTGCCACATTATCCAATTTTTTTAGTAGTTCGTCGTATACTAGATTCCATAGGAATGACCCCAACATTGAATGATCCCTGCGATACTCCCGCAAACACCTTACTTTTAACCGTGCCGAACGCATTGGTGGCAATTACTTTTCTATCGGCCAAGCAGTTGTTCACTAGCCTTCTTATTTTGGCTGGCAACGATCTTCTTATCATTTCTTTTCTTATACTTTCTCAGTTAAGAATATTGAAAGCATTTTTTATATCGAGCGTTACCAACACGCAAATCTGCCCTTTATTCTTACAACTGTCAGCAATTTTCATAACTTGCGTTATTGCGTCCACAGTGCTGCATTTCCGCCGAAAGCAATATTGCTTCTTATGGAACGAATCCATACCTATGCATCTCTCCATCAGCAGTTTTAAGCATTTTTTCTATACTTTGTTTGGTGCTGTTAGTATGCTGATGGGACTGTATGCTTTGCGGGTCAACCCAACCTTCTTTATTTTTCGCGAGGAAGGGAAAATGCATTACGCATACCCGGTGACCCGCGTCACCGGGTTATGTGGGGCTCGGGATGAAAACGCCATACTCACTGTATTTTCGTCCAGTTGCGGGGAGACGTGTTCGCGAGTAAGCGCGTCAACGGGAGTCGTAAATTCCCGTTACGATTATAATAATCGACACCACGAGCAGGTCGTTCCCCTTATTTCTTGTGGTATAATAGAGGTGGCTGTTGTGGAATAAAATTGTAATCAACAGTTTTATAATAAGTATATTTCCAACAATTTCTTACACTCACAGGTTACATCGTTTCGCAATAGGTATCTTATATAACTGGTTGATAGTTATGTTGAGAGGAGTTCGCGGCAGTTCGGCACTAAGGATAGAGGAATAGTAGGTGACTGTATCAATGAAAGGAATTCACGACAGTTCGGCACGTCTCTTTTTATTACGCAAGAAAGCTCGGTATGGGTGTGTCCTTTTGGACCCAGAACGCGGATTCGTCGTTTACACTTTTTGGTATGAAAGTGAGGGTAACGATCCGCGGTGCCGATTGGTTATAGCCAATGAGGAATAATTAATGAGGAATATGTGAGAAAGAAGGTTCTTGACCACGTCGCTCCTGGGTGTCCTTGTTCCTTGGAAATAGTAGTTTTTCCATTGTATAAATATCTGCCCTTTTCGCCAGGTAACTACCCACTTTCATGGAACGCAATAAAACCCCGGGACTCATCTAAGAATTAACCATAAACCGAAAACATTCCTAGGATTCGATAGCCCTTCAAAATAAGCACATTACCTTAAGCAAAATGTGTTGGCTATCTGGTTAAAAAGTTAAAGTTTATGGTGAGTCCTTCGGTTTATTGCCGGTAGGACTAACGGTACGTGGGCTGCTGGAGGCCAGGCAGCGAGCGATGACGCGTTGATTGTTTCACGCGACATAACACCCACTAAAAACCCCTCCTCTTCCCAAGCCTTCGTCGTAGCGAAAAGTCTCGCCGGAAGCGTTAAATAAGCATTACTTCGGAGAAACCCACGGCGCATCAACTCCTTGTATAGCTGAGCTCCCAACATTCTATTCAGTGATTGCTCCTCGCAATCACATTTCCTCATCTTCTATCTTCCTTGGACGGAGTTATCCCCTGTTCCTTTCACCAAATTTAATGACCGCCGGTCTTCTACCAGGTCTAGTCTCTCTATTACCCTTATGACAGAGTACGCCAAAGATCCGATTTCACACATGGTTGCTGCATCTCGACTTATTACTACATTCATGCATTTTCTGTTCTCGTACCGCATCTACGGCAGTTCTCCCTGCCTGAGTCCACAGCTGTGCACCTCGTAGCCACATGCTCGATGTCAGGGCATCTAATGTTCGGCAGAATCCTGCCACTAGCGACGGTCCACTCCGTTTTGATCCTAATTGGGGCATCACCCTGCGGAACGTTATTAGTAGACACCATGACAATTGCAGACAGCGTTTCCCACGGCGCTCTCCTCAAAGTTTTGATTTTCTCCACCTTGAGATCCTGTATGTCAAGATCCCCGTACAGATATCATCGAACAGATCCTCCCTGGTGGAAAGGAGGTCGATGTTTTTCTCCTCCATCGTGATTCTGTTTAGAAGCGGGATAATCTCCACTTTCTGCCCAATCGCATAATTCAACTTCTCGGCCACCTCGCTAGCGGTTTCTTGCCCGCTAATCTCGATCAGAATATGGCCACGTCTGGTCTTGTGCACTCCCGCCATCTCTTGAATCATCTCTTGGATCATCATTGGCCTACCACCTTCAAATGATTCAACCGACATGTCGAAGTTCATTTTGCTCTCTCGCCCCTCCCCTCCCTTCACTCATCAACCGGGCTCCTCTCCAAGTTCCATCCTGGTTTAAACGGGTTCTTCACTTTAGCTGGGTCCTTCTTGCCTGACGATACAATCGAATCATTCTCCGCCTCGGCTCTAATCGGCGAAACACTCGCTCCTATGTTACGTTTGGTAGACTCGCTACCAGCGCCTTTCCTTGCACGACTTATTCTCCCGCACTCAATGTGATTTATCTCCGGTCAGTTTATCCGAGCGAGAGGTGGCTCTGCGACTCTCCTCCCCCCGTTTGTCCAGTCTCTAGAGGACCGCTGGGTCGAGCCTGGTATGCCACTGGAAGCACCGACGGGGCCTGGGGGCTTTGAAACCCCCTGCACCGCAATTTTCTTCTCTATAATATACCTATCCATGTTTATATTTAAATAAGACTCATAGTCCAGGGCCATAGCCAAATTCGTCGTACTATTATCCCATTTCCTTCCGAGAGAGTGTCAACCATAGTCCATAAGAAAAGCCAAATCGTCACAAATAAATAAATCTCATCCATAACTACAATATCACTATGTGTAAACACAAAAACCACCTTTCACATACCCCCAAAAAGTTATCGAATTACTCCATGATCAAAGCACAGTTATATTAATGCGTGCAAAAATGTGTGGATAAATTAACAAACTACATACATATGTCCTTCTGCCGTATATACCTCCTTCGCTCTCAAATAACCGCTCAATTTTCGTTGGATTGTTCGTTCGGCTCGCCAGACACATACGCAATTCCGCTGTAATATATTTTACTACATACATCTTATAACATCAAAGCAGAACTTAGGAAGAGTCAACTATACATAGCCATCTGCTCCAATGTTCGACGATAATTTTTTCAAACTTGCAGATTTTTTCCCAACGCAAGATTTGACGTGCAGGAAGTTGCTTCAGTATAGAGTTACCTAAAATAGCTTTCATCGCAAAAAGATTCTCGAAATAACAAGAATTTAATTTATTATAACGGCTCCCAAGATCACCCGCATTATCATACTGCATATTCGATTACCATCGTAAAAATCCCCGCAGTTATAAACATAATCCGAGACTACTCGCTGTCATTCTACATTTGACAAACAAGCATTTATTTATTTCTCTAGACAGCCTAATTTACCTATCATTATGGAACTTACTTCAAGCCGACTCTACCTTAGTTAGCAGCTACGCGGTCCGTAAAGTGGCAACGTCTAGTCAATATGGCGCGAACTAAATTACCATGCGCAGCACTCTAGACCAACGCGTGCGCAGTAGTTTCGATATCTCGCATAACAGAGCATACATCGTTCACAGTATGGCGCCGACGATGTGCCCATCGATGTGCGCGTCGCTATTATATTCGCTGTTCGAATAAACCATAAATGCAAAGTGGTCGAACAAAATAGTAAGTGTAAATCATGATACGGTCGCGAGGTGACATTCATCACCCTAATATCGTACGTGTCAGTCCAGGAAATCGTGCAGTGATATGGTACATATGTCGGGTTCTTATTATGATTAGGCTTAGGGGCGTGTAATGAATCTTCACTGGAATTAGCCATCGTTATTATACAATCGAGGTAATGTTGATTAGCATAAATGTGAATGTTACAGAATTGACCGCGGTGATTAGACACTACTAACAATGGCTTTAGATTCGATAACGAATCCGCGGTCAACGGGATAACAAATATACTTTCTTCCAAAGTCTAAGTCGGGCTCTTTGTTAAAAAAGTGAAATATTCATTGATCGTAAAAAGGTTGTTTTACTCGCGGATGAGATCGCACGATAGTATAATGCTGTAGAGGAAAACTATGATGGGGTGTGTCTAAGGGTACGAGATCATCGGATTCGTCGAGGAAAACCTTCGCTCGAAAAGTCAAGGAAATGGACGTTGCTGTTAATTGGTTAATATATATGTTGGTGGTTAGAAAAAGATGCTAGTCGCCCTTGAGAAAAAGTTGCTAGTGGGAAGCGTCGTTCATGAGAAAAGCAGATTTCCCGTACCTTCGCGTAGTGGGTAGTAGATTTAAGAATTGTTAGAATAAAGACTGTTTGTCCGTTTGAAGGACCTTAGTTAACTAAGTCCTAAGATTTATAGTGGGTACTCAGGTCCTGTAGAGATTCATCGACATCTGGTAATCATCGTGCCCGAAGAATAGGGTCTGTGTGTGGTGAGCCACGGGGCAAAGACCATTGGAATGTTTACTGTCAAGTGTCGCTAAAACTATTTCTATAAAAATTATTCTATACCTCTATTAGGTAAAACGTTCATTCCGCGACCGCGGCTACGTTCGGCGACTAGTTGTGGCCTCGAGCCTAAACTCATTATCGCAAATCCCGGACTATTATAATTGGGTTAATTTATAAAGACTATGGTATTAGAAATTTTCCAAAGGACTTCAGAGAGGAGACGCGGTGTCCTTTCATCTCCAACATATAAATATACCTTTGCCTGCCACATGGTTCAAAACCTAACAACATGCAAATGTATCTTAGTGCAAGTGCATTCCCCGCAGTTTGTCGATAATTAGCACACTAACTACAGCTGGAGTAAATCTTATCTGGAGTATCATCTGGAGTAATGGCATACTGTGATACTTACAATTATATACGTCTACTAATTTAACGCCAACGTAGCAGAATACTCATCCACTAGGTAAACAAAACCAGGAACAAAAAACTCCTGAGCCCACCAGACATACGAGGAAGGCGGCCCCTATCAAGGAAGGATCCTTCCGCTCCGCATTGAGCACTGAGAGCCTACAGACTGGCGAAACGTCGGAGGAAGAAGACCCCGCGTGAAGAAAAAGAAGGCCGGCGGACTTTCGGAGTTCTCCTTGGAACTGGGCGAAGAGATGAGAACATGTACTACGACGGACATAGGAGCGGAACTGCTCCCTCGAGAGAGGATCAGGGTTGCTGAAACATCTCGCAACCTTAAGGGCACGTATGTGAAGGTGCTGAGAGAGGCGCCGAGGTTCACTGCTACGGACGCAATGAAGCTCGCGAGAAGGACGGGTCCCGCCCCCTGCGCCTGCGCGATAACGGACAGACGCGTGGCGACGTTGAAGACGGAGAACGAAGCGCTCCGAAAGGAAAGCGGACCGACTGGCTCCATGGCGGAGAAGAGCGGTGAGTCAGCGCGTCTCGCCGCGTTGGAGTGCAAAATGGAGGGACTACGCACTTCGTTGACAAAACTGGATGGAGGAACGCCTCCAAGACATCGATAGGAGGAGGGAAAAGGAGGTCGCCTCTAACAAGATTGCGATAAGGATGGAGTCCGGAGTTTCAAACACTCCAGTGACCAAGGGAGGACAAGCACCTGCCATGGAATGGCAGACCGTAGAAAAAAGAAAGAAGAACAAGATGTCGGCGAAGGAATAACCGGTGAAGACAACTACGGGGTCAGGGGCGAGGAGCCCGAGGAAAGCCCCGGAGCGAAGATCGGAAAACGCGGGAAGGAGGGAAGTCAAGCTGCCTCTCCCACGTACACTGCGAACATTGGCGGTGATGATCACGGTGAAAGAAGGATTGGCCCAATCCTACGCAGGGGTACTGCTTAACATCCCTCTTGCAGAGATCGGTATTAAGGTGGTAAGGATGCGTAAGACTATGACCGGAGGCTACGTATTGGAGGTCTCCAAGGTCCAGAAGGGGGAAAAGGCCGCCGCACTCGCAACACGGTTGACCCGGATCCTGGACCCGAGCAAGGTCCGCGTGGCGTCACCCTTCCGAACCGCGGAAGCAAGGGTGGTCGGAATAGATATTTCGATCACCAAGGAGGAAATCAGGAGTACCCTGGCCAGGCAGGGTGGTTGCATGGTGGAGGACGTCCAACTGGAAGAAATCTTAGATTAGTAGGGATACGAGACCCAGCCGGGACAGAGAGGAAAGTGGCCCAGGCTGGCAAAGTCGTTATAGGATGGTCGATAGCGGAGGTCGAAGCCATCGGGTGGTAGACCTTCGCAATACTTTAGGTGCCTCGAGATTGGGTCCCTTTGGAAGACGTGCATCTCCAAGGAGGACAGGGGACACTGAACCAAAGGATGTACTGCAGCAAGCCCGATATGCCTGCTCTGCGAGGCGCTCGAGGCACCATCAGCACACAGGATGGGGAGACTGACCTGTGCCCCTCCGAGAAAGAAAGCAAGAAGATCCACCCGCGAACCCGCGGTCGCAAATGGCAACAAGCTAGGCTCGCCGCCGCATGGAACCCCCGAACCTAAGCCCGCGAGCAGGCAGATTGGTGCGGAGGAAGCCATGGAAGCAATGAGGGGATTAAAAGATGCGCATCCTCTAGACCGACTTGGGATGGTCAAGAGGGGCGCAAGACCTGCTCATCCCGGCAGAGATCGGTCGCCTTAGCGGCGGTGGCCGAAGCATATAGAGTTGTGAATGTCCCGGACTGGGCCGGAGATACGAATGAAATGGTCGCTGTCACTTGGATATCAACGTCGGCAGCGTTCGCCTACGGAGTCCCGCTGGGGCACAGCAACAGATACGTTGCGTTCGAATGGGCAGGAATGGTGGTGGTGGGTGTGTACGTGTTACCCAACAGTGTATGGGAGTCGAGGAGTTCCTGGACAGGGTTGGCGATTCTTCCCTTCAGGCGGCATCTTCCCCGGCGATTGCTTGTCCTGGGAGATTTGAACGCTCACTCTAGGGACCAACCCCACGACCTACGCGCGCGGCTGCGCGTTGTCAGATCGGGCCGCGGGTCTTGGACTCGTACTGGTGAACAAGGGCTCGGCCAGCATCTGTGTGGCGTGGAAGGGGTGCTGCGTCGTGGGCATCACATGGGCTATCCCCGAGGCGTTCAGACGTTTCAGGCTGGAGTGTGGCCGAGGGGGTGGAGACACTCTCGGACCACCTCTACATATTTATGGAGGCAGGGGATACACCTAGACCTGCAGTAATCGTCATCAGAATCGTCAAGAGATACCGAACGGTGTCCCACGCGTCGGCGACTGTTCTAGCCGCGTCTCCTCCGCAGGAGCTCAGGGCGTTGCGTAGATATACCCACTTAAGAGCGCTGGACCCCGGGGAGGACGCGGCCGAGCAGGCGACCTGTGATCCATTGAGGAGGATGTGTTGGTCCAGCGGCGGTGTTATCTAGTATATCATATAGTAACGAGTTCATTCCTGAATGAAGACGCTATACTGGACTCAGGCACCCCTAGGGCGATAGGCGTTGAGGTTACGCCCAACTGGCGCACAAAGTACCCAGTACTTTGCTACCTGGATTAAGTGAAGCCTACAAGGGCTGTCACTCGTTTCAGATCGAACGAAGAGCTTTCCAACCTAGCAGCAGGTGGGACGCTGCTCACCCGCCGACGGCCATTCGGAGGAGCCAACATCCCTAAAATCTTGCTATCTTGTCACCACTTGGATATCAACTATTACCACCACGAGTCCAACCCAAATTGGCTGAGTTGAGGGGTCGCAACTCCTTCCGGGCTTTATACTCGACCCCCGTGGTACCAACCTTGGTCGTTGGTAGGACTATTGTGTGGAAGTATGGCCACGTCACTGCCGGTTGGTCACCTGCTAACCGGGCCCGACAGTTCCGGATAGAACACACGTAAGAACGGGCCTCAAGGCTACAAGAATCGGTTAACGCCGATAGTCCGGTCCCGGAATTTATCTCGCGGGCCCACCCTTAGCTTCAGGATCATGGATGTGCTACTACCCAAGGCCACGTAGAGTGAGTGTAATCGTACTTAGACGCCCGCACTCCCGGTAACCTCCTTGCGATGTATATAGGGGACTAACGTAAGGGGGACCCTCTCCCGACGGTCTCCCCTAGCTTCGGGAACTAGAAGTGGATTTGCTAGTCCACATGGACTCATATAAGCAAGCCCGCCCTGAGAGAAGTGGCGGTGTCAAGTAATGTGAGCGTTTGAGAACTCGAGCTTTGGTCGACCGCGCCAATCTTGGAGTAAAAACTCATACTGGTTCGCTTACAGATGTTATTTAATTCTCGTACACTCTCCAGCGCCTGCCCTGGGTACGACGCGCGACTTGGAAAAACCTTGCCCTCTTATTGCGAGTCATTGAACAAGGTGAAGCTACGTTTTCGAGCGGCAGCTCGCTTAGCCGGTGCTACGCGACGCGTGTATCACGTCGCACAGTTACCAGTGGAGGCCACGAGGCTCTCCAGCCGATTATTCCTGCACCGTATCAGCACTCATCGTATGGGTATCATTAGCACCGGCGGTCGCAGGTATCCTTTCCAGTTCGCACGCTTCGTGCTTTTACCTGCGCCCTGATTCTTTGTAGTGTCATTTTCCTGGATGTATTTTGTTTATTGTTCTGTCTTCAGACCAATTTCTGTCTGTCTGTTTGTTCCGTTTGTTTGTTTTCGTTTATTTCTTTCTTCGTCGCTATTTTTCGTTTGGATTTTCTTGTTGTCTCTGTTATTCGGTCAGTTCGCTCGGCTGCTCGTCGCACTACCTTTACACATTTCCTTAGGGGCTGGCTTGTCTGCTCACCTGTCTGCGTCAACCTTCTTTCTGGTGGTCTTCCCTGCCGCAGTGGACCCCCCACTTCTTGTAAGACTGTTCTTATCTTCTGCTTCTTTGTCTGCAGAACACCTCTTGTGAACTGACGGAAGCGGGGGTATACATCTTTGATGATGAACTCCCACTTTTCTACCGGCCAGTTCAATTCCAGTTCGCGGATGGCATTCCGGAGCCTCTGTCTTTCTTCATTGATGATTTAACAGTCTTCCAGTATGTGCTGACGGGTGTCTTTTATGCAGCAGTCTCACGTGTCGACTCCGTTCAGACGGAATGCCGTTTCACCCAGCGATGCTCAAGCCAGTTTTTAACGTTGTTAAAGTAGCCGAAGGTCGTTCTGCCCTTCTACTTGCCATTTTCCGATTGCTTCATTGATTGTTTCCCTTTCTATGCTCCCTTCGTCGTAACCTCTCTTTTTGTGTGTAGTTTTGCCCTTGTTTCGATTAGTATATCGATGATTGCATGATTCCTACGATGACATGGAGTGCTTCTCTGTATGTCGTCCTGTAGGCCTTCGTTACCTATAGGAGCGCCATCCTTTGCAATTTTGCTAGGAAAATCGTAGTTTTTCCATTCAGCAGGTCACTCCAGCCAGTTGCGGCGTATGTGGTTATCGGCTCAAACAGCTCCCTGTACACGGTACGCATGACTACATGTCCAAGAGCCCATTTCGCTTTGGCCACTTTCGCGAGGCT
>CM026168.1:10770017-10789701 GCA_014825975.1 Bombus haemorrhoidalis | reverse complement strand
TCAGTCACTACCACTTTCTGCACGCGTGCAAATATGGTTGCGTTCGAGTAGTTCCCCCGGTAGTTCGTGCAATAGGGCTATTGTCTTGCGTCCCAATATAACCTCACATGCGATTATATTTCCCTTGTCACGTCTTTTCCAGATCGAATTCTGCTAGTTCTCATACCCGCTTTTCCTCACATGCATCAGCACTTCATTTGAATTAACTTCCTTATCTGAATTCTCCCGTTTTCCCGGAGATTTCGACCACACTCACAGCTCTGTTCTAACTCTCTCTCCACCATCAATCGTCCCCCATTAAAATTTGTCTTTAAGCACCTTTATCTTTTCGTCAGTTTACAGCCCCCCCCCCCCCCCACCTCTTCATCCTGCTTCTTATTACCTGATATGCATTGACGATGTCTAGAGACACCGCAAATGCCATGCCATCCCCGGAAACCATGTCCTTCGTGAGAGCTCGCACGCGCCTGATCGCGTCGTTTTTCCCAGTGATCTGCATAATTCTTTCCGAGAAGTAGCTCCGTGTTAACCAGTGCAGGTTGTCTGGACAACCTCTCCTCTTTAGCTCATGCATTACATTCGACCACCATACGTTGTCGAAGGCGTCTGATACATCGAGCGCGATTGCGCGGACGTACTTCTTTCCGCTCATTTATTCGACTTTCTCGCGTAGTTTGGTTATTGCGTCCATCGTGGATATTCCTGGGCGAGAGCCGTTGTCGATCCGAGGTCATTTTGTTGTCATGGGAATAGGTTGACATTCTAGCAGCCATCAGTCTCTCCAGCAATTTGCCCACCATAGAGAGCAGGCAGATTAGTCTGCAAGACTTCGGACTACTTCTGTCTCGGTCCGGTCCTTTCGGGATGGTGATGAGTTTCCCCACTTTCCATCTTCTTGGGAAGACCACCAGGTGAGACTGCCGTTGATTAGCTTAAGGAGCTTTTGGTGAATTCCGCCCCAGGATTACCTCTATCTCGATCAAGTCAGGCCCGGGACATTTCCCCTTCGTTATTCGTTTTACAACACCGCAGAGCTCGTCAATCCGAAATTCTGCGGTGTCTTCGACATTCGGAAGGGTTGTCATGTTCCGCCTGATCTCAATCTGTTCCAGCGTGTCTTATCCTTCTTAGTCATCAGGTATGAAGGCTGTCAGCATCGCCGCTGCAGTAGATCGCCAGTTGGAGGTATCTCCTCATGGCGTCCGCAGCGTGGACACCACCCTGCTGAGTTTACCCGTGACCGTTTTGTAAGCGATTCCCCAGAGCTCTTTGTTATCCTTCTCGATTACAAAGTCTTGCCAGCTGTGGATCTTTGCTCTCGTTACTGCCTTTATGTATTGCTTCCTGATTCCTAAATACCGTAGTTTTTCTTGTTCCTTCGTTGCAGGGTCCCTTGGTCCCTTAGTATCTTCTTCTTGTTCGGTAGGTGTTCTATTTTTCTCGTGTGAGTTCGGGCATCCACCATGGCACTGGTCTGTTATGCCATTTCTTCTTTGGAATGGCCACGTCGCAGGCTCTTATCAAGACTTCCTGCATTTGCTCGGCCATTCGTTCAAAGTTGTCTCTCGGAGTGTCTCTTTCTCCTCCATGACAATTCTTTGAAACACCTCCTAGTTGGCATTCCGCTTATTGTATTTTTTCTCCTGTAGCTGCAGCGGGATACTTCGTTTTTCGAAATCCAGACGCGTCTCCAATATCCTATGGACGCTAGAGGTTCCGTACTCTCCATTCCTTCATGAGCAGTATTATCTCCGGACTCGCCATGGTTACGTGTATACTTAATCGCCCTCGATTTGTCTCGAATGTTTGAGTATGTCCTGGTTTGTTAAGGACGTGGAGACCGTACTGTGCAATAATGGCCTCCAGGGCTTCTCCTCTGTCGTCAGTGTTCCTACTACCCCACAACGGCAATTTGGCATTCGCGTGCCGACAATTATTTTCTTACCTCTATGGCTCCTCAGTACTTTTTTCAGATGTTCAATGCCGACTTCGATGTTCTCAGAAAGTACTGGCTTATTGGGTTGATTTCCGTCTTTCCGTCGCTTATCTGCACACATACGCAGAGAGTTGTGCTCAGCCCGGCGATCTTGAGCGGTGTTATAAATCTACTTTTGACTCCTACCGCTGCCATTGGCGGGTCATGTTTCGAGCCTCGGCAGGCGATCATGACTCCTGTGCCGTGTCCGGGTATCTTTCCTTCTGTGCTGTATGGCTCCTACATTAGCAAGATCTCGTCACCATCAGCTCTCATCTGCGTCCTGATTTCGTGGGGAATAATTTTGGTTCGCTGCATGTTATGCTGCAGGATTCCCATTCCTCTTCTTCTCCCGTGTCCACTTATGGTTGGTTATTTTACTCATAGGACGTTCTTGCAACTCTTGTTTCCAGCGTCTTTTATACATCAGGCAGATCACGTTGGAGACCGCGTGATCGCCCTCTTTCCCTGCTTTCTTGCAGTTCACGCAGCTGGGGTTGTTTTCCCTGTTTAGGCATTCTCTCCTGCTATACCCACTTTCTGCACAGTGCGCGCAGATTTCATAGCTAACGGGGCTGCTTACAGGGCGATATACACGCATCCTGTCCGCATGCTGTCATCTTGAGGACTGTCACCAGTGGCAGTGTCATCTAGTTTTTTTTGTTACGGGTTCATTCCTCGGCATCTGTTTATTGCCATACTGGACCCGGGCATCTCTAGGGTCGGGTTAGGGTTACTCCAGCGCACAAGTATCTTGCTGCCTGTATTAATTAAGCCTGCAGTTCTGGAGCAGGTGGGATGCTGCTCACCCGCCGACGGGCATTCGGGGGAGCTAGTACAAGATCAGCCATCTTGCCAGCATCTTGACCATCAACCACTGCCACCACGAGTCCAAACCCAAATTGACCGAGCTGAAAGGTCGCTACTCTCTCCGGGCTTTTACTCGACTCCCGTATTACCACTCTTAGTCATTGGTGGGACTATCGTGTGGATGTACGGCCACGCCACTGCCGGTCGGCAACCTGCTAACCGTACTAGACAGTTCCGGATGGGACTCACGTAAGCGAAGACCTCAAGGTACAAAGTACCCGGGAACTTATCCCAACGGCCCCACCCTTGGCTTCAGGATCGTGGGTGCACTACCACCCAAGGCCACGTAGAGGAAGTGTGACCGCACTTAAGCACCTTACACTCCCGGCGACCTTCCTTGCGGTATACATACGGGGCTCACGTAAGCGGGACGCTCGTCCCGACAGTGCCCCCTGGCTTCGGGAACGTGGGTTTGCCATCCCCCATAGACTCGCATAAGCAAGTTCTCCCTGCGAGGAGTGGCCGTGATCAACAAAAGAGGCGAACATCGAGGCGTGGTGGCGGCTCTCCCAAATTGGAGGATATAGACAAGCCACCTCGGTCTCCCGCTGACTTGCAGGATGACCCAGGCGCTCACGGGACATAGCGTATTCGGCGACTACCTGATGAAGATCGGACGCGAGGCAACGGACATCTGTCACCATTGCAGGGAGGACAGAGACATTGCGCAGTACACACTGGTATTTTGTCTGACGTGGGAGCTGCCCCGCTGTACCCTGCATCTCGTCATAGGTTCATAGAGAGATTGGCTCCCTCGGCAATTGTGGAGGCGTGGTGCTGCAGGAGTACGAGGCTGTCCGCTCCTCCTGCAAGTAAGTTATGCTCGTAAAGGAGTGGACAGAGAAGGAAAGAGAGAGAAACTCTTGTAGGGTAACGCGGTGGAGGATGATGGCGGTTAAGCAGCCCAGGCCGAGAAGAGACAACGCCATGGTTGACCAGGAGAAGATGAGTGACGTGAACAAGGACGTGAACCTGATCCTCAATAAGGACAACTATGACTACTGGAAGACGATGATGGATTCTTGGGTTGTTGGAATGTGGTGGATCCTGGATTAACTCTAGCAGAAAGGCTAAGACCCGAAAATGTAAAGATGGACAACAAGGCACGTGCTTACATTTTCCAGCATGTTCGCTCCGAATATCTCACGGACATCAGCACTCTAAAAACGGCGAAAGAGAGTTGGAAGACACTGGAAGATATTCATGGGAGAGCAACTTCGATGGACATTGTGTTGTGCATGCGGGAACTGGGCACTATCGAGAAGACCTCTAGCATGGATATCTCCACGTACTGTGGGAGGATCCAAGCCCTGTGTGGCAAGTTGTCCAGAGCCGGTATGAAAATCGAAGATCATATTGTAGCACGTTTCCTTTTGGCCGGCCTCACGACGGATCTAAATTACTCGACGTATCTCAGGGTAACGAAGATTGATAAGGATCTGACTTCGAAAGCAGTGAAGTCCGACTTTCTACTCGAAGGATCGACGCGGCTGCGGAGTTGCCCGAACAAGGCAGCGCAATGGTGACCAGGAGACAATGGAAGCCCAAGCCATAATAGGACAAAGATGGCGCGAAGCCGAAGAACAGAGACCCACATGACCAGAAGTGTTACAAATGTGGAAAATGGGGCCACATTTCATATCAGTGTCAAGGGAAGAAAGGAGATAAAGAGGAGAAGGACCCTAAGGAAAAGAAGAAACAGGAGAACAACAAGAAAGAGAAGGAATCGGAAAACAAACCAAAGTCCAAGGGACTAATATCAACATTGGCCCTATCATCCATCAGTCGTTTGGAAAGGGGGAGAATCAGTTACCCTGACTCAGCCGCCTCAAACCATATGATTCCTGACAGGCATCGCTTTGTGGATTTCACGCCTGCGACCGGACATATCAGGATTGGCAAGGGACATCTGGAAATTAAGGGAAAGGGAACGATCACAATGAAAATGACTGACTCCTGTGGTGGTTGGACCCTATCTTTGTCGAACGCTCTATGGGTGCCTGAATTAGATGTATATCTAATCTCAATCAGGCAGTTTGGCAAATTTGGCAAAAAAGGGTGTTACCACCATATGCACAAGGGATGAGGCTATTGGAACCCATGATGATGGTGACGCTGTGTTCCACTCCAAGGTAGGAGACGATGTATATTACTTGGAGACAATCTCCGATGAGAGGATTACTGTATCATGGCATGAGAGGTTAGATCATCTGCATGAAAATGCGATGAGGAAAATTCCTGTAAGAAGCGTGAAGGAAGATTCCAAGAAACATGGCGAACTGTGTGGAATCTGCGTGAAAGGAAAAATGAGAAGTACATTTCGCTAGGTGGAGATAACTACTTCGTAACTTTTATTGATGATTTCTCTCGTTTCATGTATGTTAGAATCATTAGTAAGAAGAGCGAAATATTCAAGTACTTCAAGGAATACCAGATGGAAGTGGAGGCACTGCATCTGTCCAAGATAAGTGCCCTACAAACTTACAATGGCGATGAGTACACAGGGACAGATTTCGAGAACTACCTGAAGAAGAAAGGTATTCTTTCTTTACAGGAAGACCGTCCTTAGAAACCCTGAGCAAAATGGCGTTTCAGAACGAGTCAACAGGACCCTGGTTGAAATGTCTAGGTGTTTGTTCATCCAATCAGGGCTGCCTGACTATCTGTAGGGAGCAGCTGTAAACACTGCGTGTCACATTAGAAACCTATGTCCATCTGCTGCTATCGGAGACAAAATTCCATTAGAGTTAGGGAAAGGTAAGGGATGCGACATCCAAGGGGAGATCAACAGGCTAAAAATATTTGGATGCGGAGTTTGGTACCTAATAAGCCCGAACGGAAGGAAATTTGATAGCAGGGCAGACGAAGGGATTTTTGTAGACTACGACCGACAAGTCAGGGATTATAGGATCTACCTTCCGAAGACCAAGAACGTAATAATCTCTTGCCATGTCAGGTTCGAATGTGTTTCCCTACAAAAATGCTAATATGGATACGAGTAATATCAAGAGGAAATCTTCTGAATGGATATAGGACGCTGATGATTGAGCTTGAAAGGGGAAGTGAGCCAACTGACATTGAGGTCCAAAATGAGGGTGAAAATGATGAAGGGGAAAGTAATTTCTTTGTGAACAGTTTAGTTAATGAAAACAATCAGGAGGAGGTTGTAAGTGTACCAATTGTGCCTAGGAGATCACCAAGACTGCATAAACCAAAGACGTATGACAGTTGTGCCAACATTACAACCGTTTGCAAAATTCAAAGTTTGTGTGTATCTGTGAATGTGTACGAAGCTCTGAAGGGGCCAGATGCTCAAAAGTGGACCGATGCAATAGCGAAGGAATTAGACAATCTGGCGAATAAAGATGTGTGGGACACAGTGCAAAGGCCATTAAATAAAGATGTTATTGAGTATAAGTGGATCTTTATCATAAAAAAGGATCCTGATAGATATAAGGCTATGCTTGTAGCTCGGGGGTTCTGACAGGAACCTGGGGGTAGACTAATCAGAGACCTTCAGTCCAATTGTGGAACGCAGGACTCTGAGAATTTTCCTTGCTCTACCTGCCGAGAATGAGTGGGACTATGAACATTGATGTAGAGTGTGCATACCTGAACAGTCCTTTGGATGAGGACATATACATGGAGCAACCTAAGTTCTCTGAAACTCCAGGAAAGGACAGGTGTACAAACGATATGTGTACAAACTTAAAAAGAGCCTGTATGGATTGAAGCAAGCTGGGAGAATGTAGTTCAAACACATTAATAATATTTTGAAGGGTATGAACCTGAACTCGTGTATGAGTGATCCGTGTATGTATGTGAATGCATCCAAAGATCTGATTGTAGCCGTGTATGTGGATGACATTCTTGTGGTTGGAACAAAAACTATAATAAAAGCATTCAAAACTAGTATTAAGGAGAAATTAAATGTTAGGATGCTAGATGCTGATACTCAATTCTTTTCCGTTCATCTGAGTAAACCAAACAACACTACCGTTGTGTTTGACCAATCTGTGCAGATAAGTCAAACGCTGGATATGTTTGATATTACTCATAAAACTGGAGTATCAACACACATTAGCTAAGGAGTGCGAAGCTGGGTTCGACATTGAATGTGACGAGTCTTTTGGTAATAAGTTATGCGAACAGGCTGTTGGGCACATAATGTATACCGCTAGTGTAAGCCGTCCTGATGTCGCATGCATTTGGTTTAATTTTCCAAATTAAATGTGCGAATCCGACTATGCCTGATTGGAGAACAGTGAAGCGAATTCTTAGGTACCTGCTTAAAACCAAGGACTTGAGGCTAATATACCAAAAAACAGGGCAATCTTTGAAGGTGTTTTGCGATTCTCACTTTGCGGGCTGTGTTGTAGATAGAAAATCTAAAAGTGGGTATGTCTTCATACTTACTGGTGGTACAATATCTTGGTTGTCGAAGAAACAATCAATAATATCTCAGTCGACGTGTGAGGTAGAGTTTGTAGCAATACAAGAGAGACGATGTGGATATCCTTGCTGTTAAGGGAGTTGGGTTAATTATCATATTGTCCTTGGCCATGCAAAATCTTCTGTGATAATATTGGAGCCATTTTATAGTCCAAGGACGAGATAATCGCTGAAAGCTCTAAACACGTTCAAGTCCGTTATTTTTACGTTAACAATTGTGTATCAAAGGGAATACTAGATTATGTCTACGTATCGAGTTCTGAGAATATTGCAGATATTCTTACCAAAGGTTTAAATAGGGTTAAGACTTAGCGTTTTACCAAAGCTATGTGGTTTGTAGAAACTATGATCAAAGGGGAGTGTTAAGGAAATATTAGGTTGGTATGATCACTAGTTCCTACAAGCTAAGTTGGCACAACTTCTAACGACACTCTTCTGTCTTAGGCGTCGTCCACGTGTTAATTATCTCAGTGTATCTAGTATGTCCGCATGTTTGTACTTGGTGGTGAAATATAGAATATACAAATCAAATATGAGTGAATCAATAAATAGCAACTCTAAAAACGTATTGATTAACATTTTTCGCTTCTCGACTATGCTCGTGTCACATAAACTTGAGACTTAGATGATAAAAACAAGAAGGTTGAGCCGTAACACAACTATTAACTTTCTTTTTATCAAACTTTATTATGAATTCAATAAATTGACATGTATAAATCACAGTTCATTTTAATAACTTTATATAGAAGCTACACTAGTTTATATAGAAGTTACACTAGTGCGTATGTATAAATTAAGTACCCGGCTAGTCTAAGGGTAAAGAGATATTGACTATTCTAAAGATAGAGAATAAGTAAAGTTTAGTGACGATGTTGTGGTGGAGGAAAGATAGTGATGGGTGTATCTAAGGACACGAGATGAGCTGATTCATTAAGGATAATTTTGGCTAGGAAAGTAAGGTTGATAAACATTGCTTTTGATTAGGTAATAAGAAGGTTGGTGGACTAGGAAGGGTCTTAGCTACCCTGGAGAGAAAGTTACTAACGGAAGATACTGAACGTGAGAAAAAATAAATTTCCCATATCTTCCCGTGGTAAACAATAAATGTAAAGGACATTTGAAATAAAAGATCCTTGTTTGGTCTGAAGTAACTTAACTATGAAAGTGCCCAGATTTATGGTGGGTCCCTAAGACTATTGAGGGTATCCAGTAAGGATGTGTAGACATCTGGCTGCCATCTTACCCGCGGTGTGTAGCCTGATGTGGATTGAGATGTGGTTGATGTCACATTTGCTTCGTTGTCTCTTTGTCTCGAATGTCTCTTTGGACCGATTCATTTCTTTTGTCGCCCCTCGATACCCCCACTACGCACGTGTTCGTTAGGCGTCCGCGATCGTTGCTACGTACGCTTTCTTCCAAATATTCGGCGGAAGGATTGTAGGGATATCAATGGCTCATTAAGCGTTATGTTTCGATGATATGTTTTGTGTCGCGAAGCCGAAACGAAAGTTTCGTCGTCGAGTGGCGTCACATGTATTTAATTACGTGCTTTATAAAAATTTCAAATTTTCGCCCTTTGTTACTACTGCTATAACATGTCTATTGAAATTAATATGCCGTACTATCCATAAATAAAAAAAAGTTTAAAATAATTTTAAATTACGTGATATATTAAATAAAATGACAAGTACATAAATTTCTTGCTACTGGAGTTATCATTGATTACCCCATACCTTCAGTAATCATCCTGTCCAAATTCAAGATATGTTCGAAATAAAATAACATAATAAAATAAATAAAATAAATATAATAAATAAAATATATATATAATATAAAATATAAATAACATAAAATAAACATAGTATTTAATATACAAAATATAAAATATCTATAAAATATTTATAAACCACTTATGAACCTGCTTAAATCCTACATAAGTTAAGATAAGATTCGATAAACGCTACTTAAATAAAATTAATTAAGTTTATTATGTAACTTATCCTATAAAGTTCTGCTAATAATAGTTTAAGCGTTACTCGAACGAGTAACGAGTATGAGATGTCCCTTGGTACTCGTTTACTAAAATTTTCTCGTTTAACTCTTTTTGCCACCAGCTGGCATAACTAGCCAGTTTGCTACATTCTAATACTGGTCTACCAAACTTGTCATCATAGTTCATATTACATTCTCTAATTCACCCTTGTTTATTGATTAATGGTTTATTTATTTCGTAACTGTTTCTTCGGACAATATTCAGCACGTTTGAGTTATCCGCGTGTTATTGTCCCTCTATCTGATATATGCTGGTATTTCAATATTAATTTGAAGTTTTATAGTTCTATATATTCTAAAATCTTTGCAGCGTTCCCCCTTATTTGCTAAAATGCTATTAATTACAGTGAGAGGATATGTTCTAATGCATCGATATTTCCTAATCAATTTCCATATAGAACTCTAATTTTATTGTAACACTATAGGTAGCTCTTGCTCCTCCATTTCCATAGCTCAGCACTCTGACTGTAGTTTGTTATTATTCTCGATGTTACTTATTACAACTAGACTTGTTTGTGCGTGTCGCTAAAACATTACATTGCTACCCTAGGGAAGGGGCCACAGTGACAATATGGCGACCATTAGTGTGATACGTACACATCTCTTCTCATCTCAGTTCTCTACGGTTTTTTAATTCTTTTCTGTTATTGCATATATTTCAGTTCTTGTCTATGAATAATCTCTATTATCTTGTTTACCTATAGTTGAAATACACAAACAAATACAAATCCACATGAATGTTATTTTTCACGTGTATGGTCTTGCATTTTATTAGTATTTATATTACTCTAGTTTTAATAAGTGGGTATTACTCGTAACTGTTAATTAACTTTTAAACCTGCTGTTTAGTTATACTATTGTATTTTACAGTGTACCATTTATTCCCTATCTACACTTCTAATAATCTTACACGATTTATGATCAATGTAGTGTTTTAATACTTCATTATAAACTTTTAGTCAAAAGGGATAATGCTTCTATTGTCTCTTATCTATCATTTTACCTTTGTTATGTATACATCCTACTGCACTAACAAGCGAATATGAATTCTAATTGACCTATTTCACTTATTTATTTTTACTTTGAATATCATTGCTTTCCTTTGGTTTATGTTGTTTTTCATTGTATTAAACTCTTCTTTTTTCGTTTATAGCCATTTTAACTGACTCTTGACCAATAAGTTCCCAATAATTTGGCCTATATGCTGTTGTTGTTTTCTCTTCGATGTATATTAATTAATGAGTTTATATTATTAATCTCTCAATTAATTTATTTATTTATAATTAGTATTTAATTAATTTTTTAGGTAAGGAATAGTAGATAACTCATCCATAAATATGAACCTTCCAACGTTACTTCCAAATTGTTTTCCAATATTAGACGTACGTAAGTCCTAGCAGTTAGTAATTAATTAATAGATAAATTTGTCCTAAATACTTTCTGTATATTAAGCAATAAATGTGAGCAATAAAGTAAACAATAAAGACAATAAATTTGGACATTCCAACATCACTTATAATTAGTATGTATATTACAATTTTGTATGTATATTACCCTTTATCAATATATCACAATATGTAATTTTAATTTATTACAATATTTATTTTTATTTAATTTTACTTAATTAATTTTAATTTTATAGGCATGAAGTAATAAGTGGGTCATCGGTAGCTATGGATATTTCAATGTAATTTCACAATTAGACTATAAAAATATATATATATGTAATTATTTATCCATATATATTTATTTTAACTATTATCTTTAATCTTGAAATCAATATTTAATATTGCTATGCTACTTCTTTTTATTAAAATTAACTTTATATAATATTACCTTTATTCAGTTCAAACAAATAAACGGACTTAACTTGTGGAGTCATTGTCATTAAAAGTGTTTTGTTTTTGGACCTTAGCTGTCTTTATTTAGTCTTAGTTTAAACTTTACTTAGTTTCTGTTTTTTGTTAAATAATTTAACTTTATATTATTCTGACCTAAATAATCTTGTTTAACGTAAAAATTTAAATTATGTTAAATTACGTTATTATCCTCCCATGCTATTTCTATTACTATCTTGATTATCGTACCTTCAAAAATAGATGATAATTGTAAAAAAAATTTTCTATTACAAATTATTTTTACTAATTTATTAGTTACTAATTTAATTTATAGTTATCAATTTCTATACTTTTTATAATGTATGTATCTTCTATCACTGTATGTTACCCAATTACTTTGTTATTATTCTCCCAAATACTCTTGTAACTAACCATTAATTTATTAACTTATAATTAATTAATTTCTAAATGTAGCAATAAATAACCCATCAATAAATACGGACCCTCCAACATTCTTTCCAATTATCTACTTACAATAACATACATATGTATATGATAATAAAAGGTACATGTGAGTATTTATTATTTATTAATTTATCAAATTTATTCTATATTGAGTTATATTCATCGGCTTCTATATTCATGCTATGTAAATACCAACTATCAATCATAATAATATTATAATGCTTTCTAAATATTACTTGCAAGAATAATAATTAATTTATTTTTAGGAAGAAACACAAAATTGATGATTCTTCTATGGATATGGTTATTTCAGATTGATTATTTTATTAATAAATAAATAAATATATATTGTCGGAGATGAAAGGACATCGGGGCCTTTCTTTTGGAATGTTTGAGAAGGTCCCTAGTCCAGACTTTTATTATAGCCGTACTTAAATGATAAAACTGAGAAATAGCTGTTTATGAGTTAAGCCAATTATGTTTGTCCAAGATTTAGGACAATGGGCTTAGGCTCGAAGTGACATAACGAATCGCTGAACGTAGCCACAGTCACGGGAGGGACGTCTAACAAAGATATGGAGTAATTAAATAGCTTTCCTTAAAAACAAAGATTGACCCGAGGGATACAGAGAGGTGCGGAGAGGAGTATATAAGGGCAGTTCCACTTGGACTGGGGTTCAATTCGATAAGTTCGACTAGTCCAGTACCTAAGTACGTTGAGTCCCAAATTACGATCGTCATCCCGTTGACCGTGTATTCGTTATCGAACCTAACTTCATCGTCATCGACATCTTGACTATTCAATCATCGCTAACACTTGTTAACCTTTGTAATACATTCCCTTCAATATATATCATCTAATATACAACAACAATGTCCAACTCACAGGAAGATTCATTACACGCCCCAACTTTCAAAATTGACCCGACATATATATATATATATATATATATATATATATATATATATATATATATATATATATTCACATTATGATTATGCAATCGAGGTAATGTTGATTAGCACAAGAGTGAGTATTATAGAATCGACAAATAACCGTAGTGACCAGATACCAATGACAATGGTCTTAGGTTCGATAACGAATCCGCGGTCAACGGGACAGCTCAATGTACTTTCCTCCAAAGTCTAAGTCCGACTTTTTGTTAAAAATGTGAAGTATTCATTGATCGCAAAGACGCTGTTTCTTTCGCTGACGAGATCGCACGAGAATGTGTCTCCTTCGCGGTGATGCTGCAGAGGAAAACTATGATGTGTCCAAGGACACGAGATCATCGGATTCGTCGAGGAAGGTCTTCGTTCGGAAAGCGAGGGAAGTGTACGTTGCTGTTAATTGGTTAATTTCTATGTTAGTGATTAGAAAAGAATGCTGGTCGCTCTTGAGAGAGAGTTGCTAGCGAAAAGCGTCGTTCGTGACAAAAGCAGATTTCCGTTATCTTTTCGAAGTAGGTGATAGATTTAGGGACTGTTAGAAGAGAGACTGTTTGTTCGTTTGAAGGATCTTAGTTAACTAAATATTAAGATTCATGGCGGGGGGGGGGAGAGTCCCCGCGCTAGACGAGCATGCACTGTGGAGACGCATCGACATCTGGCAATCGTCTTGCCCGGAGAATAGGGTTTATGTGTGGTGAGCCACGGGGCAGAAACCATTGGAATATTTACTGTCGAGTGCCACTACAACTATTCTTTTTTAAGGAGAGTTACATAATTACTCTATACCTCTATTAGGTAAAAACGTTCACCCCGTGACCACGGCTACATTTTGCGACTAATTGTCACTTCGAGTCCAAGCTTATTATTACAAATCTGGAACAAATATAATCGGATTAAATCCTAAACAATTATTTGAGTACAGCTATGATAAACTCTAAACTAAAGTATTGGGGATTTTCCCAAAATTTTCGAAGGGAAGACTCCGGTGTGCTTTCATTTCCGACATATATATTAATAATAATATATTAATATATAAGCATATATATAATATTATTACATTAACTTAACTATTGATTCATTTAATATGACTATTTGGTTAATTAAATTTGATGCCATTTTCATTTTCTATTGCACTATTAGTTTACTCCCTTGTTAAAATCCAATAATATTCTATAATTACAGCTTAAAAATATCTGTGAATAAGAAGAGAAGGAAGATGAATAAATTAACGATATAACTTATTTTCGTTAGAATGACAATCTGGTCCACTGCACGATGTTCATGTAAAATCGGTCAAACAAATTCCAAAATTTTTGCGAACGGGACCATTCTCTATAGTGAAACATACTCTAAAAAATGTAAAATATGTAAAAAAAAGGAACTCTTCTTGGAATAATAATAATTTGCAATAAAGAAATCCAAAAATGTCTGAACGGATTGAAGGAACATTTTCTATATAATTAAAATGATTAAAAAATATTTCACTTATTTTGATATAATTCACATTTTACAAAGCTGAATATGATATTAAATTTTACTGTTCAGTAATAATTGTTTTTTTTTGAACGATTACAATTGATGAATCAAGAAATTGGAAGATAAAAACAAATCCGCAAACGCGAACATCTCAGAGTTAATGAAAGCATTTGACCCTTTCGCTTAGTCAAATCATTGTGAAGAATATAAAACTAACGAACGATACTATGCTCGTACTATATATATATTTCTTTTTTATTTAGTAGACTATTTACAATCAATTCTCATACAGAATGCTCGTACTATGGATAATAAATTTAACGAAAGAGCAGGATAATCAATGTTTATGCCCCAATTTAATTACAATCAATTTATCTTCAATCGTAATAACATTTTACAACATATGTGTATTTTTACAAATATCAGACCTGAATCAGATCAAACACTCTTAATGGGGAAGATTACGAGAATTGGAGGTTACTAACAAACAACTTCGAAAGCATACTGCAGTTTTCGAAGCGAGCAATTCAATGTCATGTTCTAGTAATGTTTTTTAACACCTATAGAGACTATGCTAAAGCAAACTTGTGACATGTTGAGGAAATAGTGGGTTGGTATGATCACTAGTTCCTACAAGCTAAGTTGGCACAACTTCTAACGACGCTCTTTTGTCTTAGGCGTCGTCCACGTGTTAATTATCTCAGTGTATTTGGTATGTCCGCATGCTTGTACTTGGTGGTGAAATATAGAATATACAAATCAAATATGAGTGAATCAATAAATAGCAACTCTAAAAACGTATTGATTAACATGATATGCAAGAATATCAAATATGTATGAGAATTAGTTTTTACATTTTTATTAAGCGTATTTTTATTTTTTTGTTTTGTTTTAAACAATTCGTTTAAAAAAAGGAAATTTATTTTAAATTTGAATGCGCTTGTTTGTAGGGACTCGTGTGTCTACTGTACAATAATTTTCTAAATTTTGTTTTCTAAAATTTTTAATTTTTACTTATATTTTTTTAAACAATTAAATTGATAAAGTGGCCCATAAAGTAGCTCACGTTTTTAACGAAGTATAATTGAAAAAATAATTATATACTTAAACTTACGTTATCGTTTAGTAATCGATCTTTTGAAAGTTTCTTTTATTGTATAAATTAAATGCATAATTAAAATATCATACTGAAAATGTAATAACAATTGGCTGATATTTTATTGTTTTCTAGAATAATACTACAGTTGAAAATTGTGCTAAATTATATTATATTAAAACATAAATTTGAAATTTATATCTATTTCAGAATTCGCAATACCGGTTACTCGTAAATTACTCAAGCATTGATGGGCCCTAACAAATCAAGGTATTCGCCAGATTTAAAGATTGAAGGTGATACAGCTATTATAACTATGAGACCATTACAAGACACTTTGAAAATCATCAAATCTATGATTAATTTATCGAGTGATGAAAATACATAATGTGGCTAATGGTAACAGGCTAGTTTGGAAAGAAGCTGTAAAAGCCTTTTGCCGATAGAAGTTGTCATAACTGTAAAAGACTACATATTTCTTTCATTCCCTTTTTATCGTTACAATTTAATTCGAAAATAAATATATTGTAACATTGTATCGTAATAACTATAGATTGATACAATTGCATAGAAATTATTACGAATCTTATAACATTTCATGAAAGTTAAAATTAATTTTAATTCGATTAAATATCTTCAATTCTTTGTTATATGTTTCTACAAATAAAATCTATTGTTTACTACATCTAGGTGAAATAGAAGCTTTAAATGAAGCGTTAAAGAGAAGATTAAGGAAAACGAGGAGGGCACTTCGAAACCAGGAGGACATTTTCAACCATCTTCTTGCTTTAAATAAAAACAAAAAAGACTGTCGATAAGGCGATAATGTAACAATTGCAAATAACTAAGAGCATGTTGAAGAAAACAAAAATGTACAGACGAATTTGGATGGTGGAGACTTTGGATGAAGAAATACTTCATACTTTTTTCGATTCATAGATATTGGATCTGAAACAATTGTCAATTCACGAATTATTTTCATATTGTAGTATTGCGGACAAAAGGCCTAAGAGATATTGGGTGAACTATAAACAATGTCATGAGAAAGCCGAGGCGCCGTCAGGCCTATCAATGTGTCGTCGGTCTCTCAATTGAATAGTTTCGTAGAATAGGCCTACGTGACCCTGGCCAAGTGCAGATGCGGAACGCGTGCATTACGTAAACTTGTGACTCAGATTATAAAAACAAGGAGGTTGAACTTTAACACAACTATTAATTTTCTTTTTATTACACTTTATTATACACTTAATAGTTACAATTGAGTATATACTGAATTGACATGTATAAATTGCACTTTATTCTAACAACTTTCTATTAATTAAGTAGGCGATTTATCTAAGGATAGAAACCCAGTAAAGAGATGTTGACTGTTTGAAAGATGGAAAATCAGTAAAGTTTAGTGACGATGTAGTGGCGAAGAGAAGGTCTAAGGACACGAAAAGAGCTGATTTGTTAAGGACAAGTTTTCATTATGAGAGTGAGGGAAATAGACCTCGTTGTCAATTGGCTAATAATAATAATAATTTTCTAGGTTGGTGGGTGAGGAAGGGTGCTAACCGCCCCTGAGAGAAAGTTGCTAACGGAAGATACCGAACGTGAAAAAAACTAACTTTCCCGTATCTTCCCGTAGTAGACAGAAATGTAAAGAACACTCGAAATAAAAGATGCTTGTTTGGTTTGAAGGACCTTAATCATGAAAATGCCCAGATTTATGGTGGGTCCTTAAGAACATTGAGGGTACGCAGAAAGGATGTGTAGACATCTGATTACCCTCTTGCCCTTGGTGTGTGCTTGGTCTCTGATGTGGATTGAGATGTGGTTGATGTTACATACCCCCTTCTTAGATTGATTTTGGACCTCCAAAATTTTAGTGTATCTTCAGTATGGAGCGATGGAATTTAACTCTGGCTGGCTCGATCTCTATTTATTCTTCTTCGTCGTGGTATTTTATGCTTCTGAGTTTTGTTGATGCCTGTGGTGTCTGTGGTACTTCTGTATAATTATTTAGGGGTGTAGGCTTCATTGCAATATTTTAAATATTATTCTTAGTTTCACAACATAGTAAATGAATACATAGCTTTGTAGGTAAACATTTCTTAAGTACATCGAATATTCCTATTTTATTGAGAAGCTAGATATCTGCAACATAACCGGCTGTTTGTAAAAAAAAAATTGAAAGTCCCCATGATTTAATACTTTTGATTCTATGTCCAAAATTAAGTGATTCTACTTCATCGATTAATTCGTCGATTAATTCGTCGATCGTAGTATGCTTATGTATTATCCATGATTTTAGATGGTTTCTCGATTTTTGAAAGTATTACTTGTAAGGTTTCATTAGTCGTTAATGGTATGGTTTTTGAAAATACGGTGTATGTTACATTTTTATTTGATTCGTCTATACGCAAATGTTCATTACTGTACAATAAGTTGCAACTTGTGTCTGATTAATGGGGCTTATTTTATCTTCTTGTTTAAATGTGTGCTTCAGCACATTATGTCTAGGTCAATTAGCTTTTCTGGTATTGCTATATAAGTATGCGTTGTTAAGTTTTTCTTGAAATATCGTTCCTTCTTTTAACGGTAGAGTTTCTATTTGCGCGTTGGCTAAATATATTACAGTTATGAAGATCGTTCTGGAAAATAAGGTTTTAAATGGTTTCCATTAATTTTCTTGATATTACCTTCTATCAAAATTTCATAATAAGGTGTTTTAACTTTTTCAATAGTAGAGTCCTAACCATTCTATGTCTAATTTATATTCTTTATGATCGTTATGTATTAAAACTCTATCGCCTTCTTTAAATATTGACTATGGTTTTATTATTCGTCATCCCTGATCTCTTTGGTACTTTTGTTTACTCTTAATCCATTAGTCGCGAACTTTTGAAAGTCTAGAATCCCATTCTCGTTTTCTCAATGCTACTTTGTCTACGTAAGTGCGTTGTAGATTTCGTGAAATTGTCCAAGGTAAATTTGCTTTATGTCCGAATGTTAATTCAAAAGGTGTATAACCGATCGAGTCATATATCATCGTATTGTAAGCTAAGCATATAAAGTTTAATCTTGTCGCATTATGGATTTCCCATAATGGGAATGTTCGTCCCATTCTTTCTCTGAGTCCTTTTGAGCACTTTTTAACATGTCTGCTATTACAATGTGAGTTCGTTCTAATGATCCATTATTTTGAGGATGGAAGCTAGTAGTTTTAATGTGTTTTAAGCTACTAATAAAATTTTGTCCTCTATCTGTCACTATTTTCTTCGGTACTGAAAATATGTATATGTAATGATTTAACAGAGAATTCCAAATAGTTTCCGTTTGTTGATTTTTTATAGAAACAAGGATAAGGTATTTCGTGAGTTCATCATGAATGGAAAGTATAAAGGAATTGCCTCGTTTCGTTTTCTTCAATGGTCCTAATATATCCATTACCATTTTATCATTTAGTTCCATAGTGTGTCGGTTATACATGGTTCTTCTTTGGGTCGAATCCTAGTCATCTTTGCGGTTTGACAAGTCTCACAGGTCTTGATGCGTTCTTGAATTTTTTTCATAAGATTCGGAATCTTGTATCGTTCTCTTATTCTATTATATGTTTTCTGTATCCCGGGATGCCCTACTAAATCGGTTCTCTTGCAGAATTTCCTCGATTTGCTCTTCAGTAAATTCCTGAATTGGTTCCCATGCAAGTGTAAATTATCTATTTTCATTGATGCTGTTGTGGAATAGAGTCATTCTCTTGATTTCATTCTTCTCGGTTTCTGTGAAGTCGTAATCTCCAAAAGGTATCTTTCTATTCTTTTGAAGGATATTCTCATGCTCGAGGTTCATAGTCTCCCAGTTGTGTTTTCTTCAGTTGGTAGAAGCTTTTGTCGTTAGAACAAATCTTTAAGTATTTTGGCTTCTCGCTAGATCCGATCCATAGTGCATACTCAAATAGAATATCGTATCCAGAGCCAAGTTCTGCGTTAAGTTCTTCGTTCGTGTAATTGGTTCGTTGGTTATATAATGTATTCTACTGAATGCGTCAGTTGCAGTATTGTCTTTACCTTTAGTATATTCTATGTCGCATTCGTATTCTTCGAGTTTCAGTCTCCATCGTATAAGTCTTGATGAAGGGTCTTTACAATTTTGAAGCTATTTAAGAGCTTGATGATCTATTCTAATGGTAGATCGTCGTCCAAGTAAATACTGTCGGAGGCATTTAACTGCCCATACTATTGCTCTTTCTCGGTTGTAGAATAATTACGCTCAGGTGGATTCAAAGTTTTTAATATATAGTTGCATAGATGTCCGTCTTAGGATAAAATGGCTCCTTCCTTCGTTACTTGCGTCAATGGTTAGTGTGAATGGTTTACTATAATCTGGATATTTTAACACGGGAGAGTCACATATCTTTCGTTTTAGAGTATCAAATGCGTCTTGAGCTTTGTCAGTCCAGTGGAATGGCATGTCTTAGTGAGTTCAGTAAGTGGCTTTGTTAGTTTTGAAAAGTTAAGAATAAAT
>CM026168.1:10745632-10769979 GCA_014825975.1 Bombus haemorrhoidalis | reverse complement strand
AAAGTTAAGAATAAATTTCCTGTAGTAACCTACCAGTCCAAAGAAAGATTTTACTCCTGTTGAGTTTTTAGATTGTTTAAAGTTTTTTACTGCTCCTATCTTCTTCGGAGTTGGTTTTACTCCTTCAGCTGTTACGATATGTCCAAGATATTCTAATTCCGGTTTCAAAAATTCGCACTTATCTGGTTGTATTTTCAATTCTAATTTTCTAAGTCTTTGTAACACGATAGCTATGTTTTATTGTTAATCCTAGAAGTGTGTTATGTTTATTATGCGCTCTTAAAAATTACGGAGAAAGCGGGTAGTTACTTAACGGAAAAAGCGGATATTTATCTAACGTAAAAGTCAGGAACAATGACACCCACTAGCAATGTTGGTAGGAGATTTTCTCCTCCTATCATCATTCATTAAGGTTGACTATAACCAATGGACATCACAGATCGTTACCCTCACTTTACTAACGAAAAGTGTGAGCAACGAATCCGCTTTCTTCGTTCAAAAAGCACTCCCACACCGAGCTTTCCTCCGTAATTGCATGAGAGTGGATTATCAGTTATCACAACTGTTTCTACGACATTAGTTCAGTCAATACTCCGAAACCAAGTTGACAACTACCAAGTCATTGACAGATCAATCAGCTGTTTCTACTACATTCGAGCTACATCATTATATCTGCATGGACTCGATCTCGTCTATAGATCAGTCCGCTTCTCAACACTGATTCTCTAACTTGAGAATAATCAGCGACACGCTACCGGGTCTTCACCAATCAAACAATCGTCTATAACACCTATGCCTTACGAAACGACGTAACATTTGAGTGTATTAAGTTGTTGAAAATATAATTATTATAACATGTCAATTGCACTGTTATACCACATCAATCTCCCATATTATCCCCACAAGAATTAAGGGGATCGACCTGTTCGTGGTGTTGATTATTACAATCGTAATGGGAATTTACGACTTCCGTTGACACGCTTCCTCACGATCGCATCTCCCCGCGACTGAAAGAAAATACATGGTCCTTCGTGCCGGATCATGTGCCAGTGAAAAGCGCACTTACCAGTGACCATAGTGCCACGTGAAAGCAACGCATTTCAACAACTTTCATCACAACTACACGAGCGGCCATCGGAAAGGAACGTTTTCCTCGCTAAACATACACGCCATGTCATGCCGCACAATAACGAACAGCAATTGATATCTGGACCAACATCCATCTCACAATAACCAGGCAAGCTCATTCAATTTATTAAAATTCACCATGGCTCAAGCTGAACAAATCAGCACGTTACGTCGAAGACGTGGCTCCTTAATCGGCTGATTTACAACCACGGATCGTCAAATCGACGAATATGAACAGTCTGACCGATTAAGTAGAATCTTCCTAATGTCTTGCCGTAACACAATGGACGAGATATGGAGCAAGATAAACGTGGTCCAAGAAGAATTGGAAGAGCTGGACGAGGGAGAAAATGCGCGTGTAGAGTAGCGAAACTCATTGACCGCCTACAACCATCAACCCAGTCGACACCGACAAAATGCGAGTCAGGCACTGGTTTCGAATCGATATCCATCAAGTTACCAGAGATTCAATTGCCTATGTTTGACGGCACCATCGAAGAATGGGAATCTTTCTACGACACATTTATATCCACAATTGATTGCAATGAGAAACTGACATCGGTCCAAAAATACCGCTATCTTCGATAATCCGTGACTGGAAAGGCCGCGCGAAGCATCCAGTCGTTGGACGTCACAGAGTTCAACTATTCCATCGCCGTTAACGTTCTCAAAGAAAGATTTGACTGTTAAAGTCTGTATGCGTCATTGAGACTTGATATACGAATATCCTAAAATAACAAAGGAAACATCAAAAGCCATAGATGACTCTTTTAAGATAGTCAAGGTGAATCTCAAAGCGCTAGAGAAATTAAGTGAGCCTGCCACATCGAATGTTATTATGATCAAGTTGTTCACATCGAAGTTACCTTTGTACACTATTCGTAAATGGCATCGCTCATTACCTGATAAAAAAATGCCTTCATACATACATTTGATAGATTTTAGTAAAACACGGACGAACGGCGATCAAATCAGCTCTATATCAAATGTGACAAAAAAAAGAAGAAAACTTGCCGCGAGGACAAACATTCACAACAACAAATAGGACGTTGGTGAGTTCGATATGCCAAGGAAACTACGAAATCAGGAATTGCGAGGTCTTGAAAACAAAGTCGACAAAAAGAAAACGCTTTGAACTCATAAAAAAGGCATTATTCTGCACAAATTGCCTAAGCAGGGGACACTACAATGTTCAGCCGATTCGTGTCGGATATGTCTACGACACCATACGTATTTACACCAAAACTAAACTCATATCAGTTCACAGGCATCTAACGTACGATCATCGAGCGGCCGGTCGTCGAGCGATCGTTCGTCGAACGGCCGATCTTCTAACGGACGATCACTAACTAGATCACCGACACCACGTTATTCACATCATTCAATACGTCCAACCGAATCTTCGCGGAAATCTCCTCCGTCATCTCCAAGGAGTCAGAGATCTCTGCATCAATACGAACCTCGGTCATCGTGAACCAATTCCACCGGATTAAATTCCTCGTCCAATCCTCAACGATCAGGGAAGAATCGACTAGATGAGACGATGACAGCAAAAGGAACCGAATCACCAAATGCATCTCCAAACGATCTGTTAGTCACAGCGCAGATCAACATTTTAAACAGGGCACATCCAAACCGAGCTAGAGCTTTGCTAGACACCAAATCTAACATGAACTTCATGACCGAAAAAGTCGCAAACTCATTCGGTATAAAACAAGGGAGATGTTCTGTGCCAATCGGTGCCCTTGATAACTTAACTACTACTGCGAAGCGCCACATTACGGCCATCATTATTTCCATGGAGGGCACATATAAACGTATAGTTTTTAATCGTATCAACAATATCGCCATTGGTCCTAGACCAACCAGTCGATCGCTCAATAATCCAACTACCCAGGAATTTACGATTAGCCGATCCAGAATTCTACAAGCCAAGCCCGATCGAAATATTATTGAGCACGGAATCAATTTTAACATTATTATGCGTCGGGCAAATTAAGATAGATCAATCAAACAATACCGATTTGTGTTTACAAAAGACTCGCTCAATCGACTACACATTTATTTCGCGCAACCATGACAGACCTACAAGCGGATATCGCCCGTTTTTCGGAAATCGATGAAGGACCGTTGACCACACATTTTTCGGAATCGGAACGACTATGTGAGGAGAATTTCCGAGACCACGTCCGACGCACCAAAGAAGGGCGACACATCGTCACCTTGTCATTCAACGAGAGGCTTCCTATACTTGGGACATCAAAGTCTATTGCGATGAACAGGTTCGCCTCTCTTCATCGCCGATTCCAACGCGACAAATAATTTGAAACTGCGTATCGTGTGATTTACCACATCACGGCGTGATCAAGGAATCGAGCGATACTACCAAACTTCGGGTTGTGTCCGACGAATTGGCATCTAGCACCACCGGAGTTTGCCTAAACGACACTCTTCATACAGGACCAAAGTTAAAGGAGGACCTATTCGACATTCTGCTGAGATTCCGCTCTCACCAATGTGTCCTAACTGGCGATAATGAGAAGATGTATCGACAAATCCTAGTACGTCCAGAAGGTCGGAAATATCAATAAATACTGTGGCGCAATTCCGAGGGTGAGGTCGAAACATACCAGTTCAACATCGTGGCGTTCGTGTTATCAGCAGCCCCATACCTAGCCCTACGGTGCCTAAAGCAGTTGGCAGACGACGAGGGACATCGATTTCCTTTTTGGAAGCGAGACTTCTACGTCGATGACGCCCTCTCCGGAGCTGATACAATGGAAGAGGTAGTATCTATCAGAAAAGAACTTACCGAACTTCTCCGATCGGTCGGATTAAACATGCGAGAATGGGCTTCCAACCACCAGGACATACTTCGATGGTTATCAGAAAAAGACAATAATCGAAGATTACAATTGGGTGAGTCTCAAACTCTAAAAACTCTTGGTATCTTTTGGGATTCCCACGACGATGCAATCCTTTATTCAGTCGAGGCCAAAGCTAACATCTACCGTGTTACTAAGCGATCAATTAGTTCTGTGATTGCCAGAATCTATGATTCACTAGGATTGCTCGCGCCAGTGATCGTTCGAGCAAAGATTCCACCATCGTGCTCCAGTGGATCAAGTCCTCGTTACACACATAAAAACCTTCGTGGCGAATCGCGTAGCCGAAATACAAACCAAGACCAATATCGCGGACTCGTCTCATGTGCCCACCGCCGACAACCCGGCGGATCTAATCTCCCGAGGTCAGACGCCCAAGGAATTCCTGCGCCCGACCATTTGGAAGAACGGACCAGAGTGGTTTGAGCAGAACGAAGAAAATTGGCCAATTTGGAGCCCAACACCGTTGGGTGAAATCCCTGAAGAAAAAAAAAACGATCTGCCTGGTCATGAACACAACCGACCATTCTATATTAGAAAGATATTCTTCCTGGTCAAAATTAATGAGAGTCGCCGCTCAGTGTCTTCTATGGAGACACAAACAAAACCGAGTGGTATCCCTAACCGTAGACGAAATAACTTCGGCAGAAAATAAGTTGTTAGGATTAATACAAACCATTCATTTCTCGTACGCTCCAGAAGGATCGGGTCAATCGGGGACGTTGGAGGGAAGCTCCTTCATCGACAAGAAGGGGATATTACGAGTCAGGCGACGACTTAGTAACTTCTCGATACCTTTCCAGCAAAAACACCCCATTATTTTTGCAGAAATCTTCAGTAACAGAACTCATTATAAATCAGGAACATCGAAATAACCATTATTCAGGAATACAGGCCACATTATACGTGGTTAGACAACGCTACTGGCATGTCGACGGCCGTAGCCAACTATTAAAAAGTGCGTCCGATGTTACCGAGCCAATCCACCACCAGTAGAATACCTGATGGAAGAACTTCCAGTGGCGCATATTACCGAGTCGCGTTCCTTTACTAACGTTGGGATCGATTATTGCGGCTCATTCCATATCAAGGAGAGAAAGGATCGCAACCTCTGAGAGGTCAAGGTTTACGTCGCCTGGCAATATGTCTGGCAACCAAAGCTGTGCATATCGTGTTGGTGAGTGACCTTATAACCGACGCATTCCTTGCCGCTCTACGCCTATCCATCTCTCGGCGAGGACATTGCGCGACAATTGTTTCGGACAACGACACCAATTTCGTCGGAGCTAACAAAGAATTGAAAGAACTCCGGATCCTCTTGCAAACCGACGACCACAAAGAAAGGGTGCAGGTCTTTCTCGTTGATCGGCAAATAGCGTTTTAATCCTCCTAATTCACCACACTTTGGTGGCTTATGGGAAACCGCGGTGAAATCATTTAAACGTCATCTCACCCGTGTCGTCGGCACGGAGCTCTTAACATTTGAGTATCTCAATACCCTTGTTATTGAGATAGAAGCTGTCTTAAACTCCCGGCCACTTATTCCTATATCATCAGATTCTATTGATCTTCCTGTCCCTACTCCCGGCAACTTCCTAATAGGCGATACCTTGATTAGTGTACGAGAACGAGATTTCAGGGTCAGTCCATCAAGCCGGTTATCCAATTGGCAGCGTATCAATCAAATTAAACAACATTTCTGGAGCCGTTTCACACCGAGCTTTCCTCCGTAATTGCATGAGAGCGGATATTCAGTCATCTCAACTGTTCCTACAACATTAGGGCAATCATCTCATCGGTTTACACATCAGTTCAATCAACTCTCTGCTTCGACGACTCCGGAACCAAGTCTACAACTACCAATCATCTACATCACATGTACCTTACGAAACGGCGTAACTTTTGAGTGCATTAAGTTGTTAAAAATATAATCATTATAACCTGTCAATTGCAGTGTTATACCACATCAACCACCCCTATTATCCCACAAGAAATAAGGGGATCGATCTGTTCGTGGTGTCGATTATTACAATCGCAACGGGAATTTACGATTCTCGTTGACGCGTTTTCTCGCGATCGCGTCTCCCCGCGACTGGAAGAAAATACATCCCTGAATGTAGAAATTTGATCGTAGGTGTTAGAATTTTCAATAGCATTAGTAATTTTTAGGTTTGACTCACTACCATTGATAAAGCATACTGGAGTTGGTTTTCCTTCTAGTACACTATCTTTGATATGGTTTGCCCAGGTGATATGGTCATATCCTGTTACAACAAAATAATATTATTATCTTGATTTAATTTGTCATTAGAAAGCTCGAATTTGAATTGTTGTAACGCGAGTAAACCTAATATTCCATCTTCTATTGGCGGAAAATTATCATCTACACGGAAGTCCATCTTCTTGCCAAACAGATTTATAATAATGCGTTCTGAAGTTTCGAATTTAGAATGTCCTATTGCAAATTTCTTGATAAGTACTGATTCTGTTCTTGATATCCATTTTCGCTAAGTAAGTTGATTCCTGCTCTTGAGTCGACAAGAAATTTTCGTTTTGGTTGTCCAACTGGTTCAAGGAGCACTGTTGGGAGTTGTCCTGTAGTTGCATTGATTCTGATTCTTCCGTTTTCATCTCAATGTTGTTGATTGGAAGTGCTCGTTGTTGTAGGCCGAAACATCGTAGTTGGGCCCGTTCTGCTAATGGTGCGCGTTCGGTTTGTTGAAAGGTAATTCTTCGTTGCTGGGCGAAAGTATGTTGAACCGGTTTGGGTGGGGTGGACGTGGAGTTCGTTACCGGTTGTGATTTATACCGTGGTCAATCATTGAGGCGAACGGTCTGTTGCTTGCGCGTTTTATCTTCACGAAAATATCTTTCGATGTCGGCGCGTTTCTCGGCTTCAATAACGTTGTATGGCGGATTGGCAAGTAGAACTTGTCCTATTTCTGTTCTTAATCCTCGAATAAAATTTGTTACTGAATCTTTTAGAATTTTATCGTTCATGGCACATTTGGTTATTTCGTCTGGGTATTCGTTGCTACTACTATACTGTAATTTGTTAAATGATTTTGTAAAGAGAATAATGTAGCTTTGTACGCTTTCGTTAAATCCTTGTCTAACTTCTCGTAATTGGTTTTGGTGTTCCCGAACCGAAGCTTGAGTTACTACGTTCTGTCGTAATGCTTGATGTAAATGTGCGTATTCTGATATATGTACGTTACGTATTGCCGTAGCTGATTTTCACGAAATTTTCTCTATCTTAATCATTTTTAACAATAAATGTTATTCACTGCACATTACCTTCATCTCTCTGACTTCTTTAATAAATTCTTCTACTCCTATATCGTCTTCACCGTTAGGTTGTGGGATACATTTCAATGCGTCTTTAGCTTTAAACTCTGGTTGTGTAAAACGTTGAGGGAAAGCTCTCTCTTCAGACAGCTGAGGTGGTATCTAATGTATTGGAGGAGGTCCTCGAAGGATTGATTGATCTTTAGTGGTGTGGGTTATTTCGTCTGCGGTTATTAGGGAATTAGTTTCTGATACATTTCCCATATGTATTTTTGCTAAACTCTTCCCTACTAGTGCGATCTCTGCTGCGAGTTTTTTGTTTTCTTCGTTTGCTGCGCGTTGAGTTTCTTCAATACGTAGTGCGAGTATATTGATTTGTTCAGTGGAAGTTTCATTTTGTTTTTGCATTGCATCTAATATAGCCCTAACTGTTGGGTCTATCCCTAATTAACAGTCTCGATTTTATTCTTTTGCCATTATTGCCATTATTATACTGCTTATACTATTTGTGCTATCTGTGTTTGAATCGCTAGAGAAGTTGTCTTTTCTCGTTCTGTATTTGGTAAAAGAATCCAGAGTTTGCTCACCGTGATCGTTTAGCTCGTAGGAAAGGTTGCGGTGTTCCTTTGTCAAAACGTTAAAAGTTTTTGCTCTGTTGCAGTGGTCCGTTGATCCTCAATCTTCAAAGTTGATTGTAGCCCTAAATGTATGGTTTCATTTACTTGAAGCTGATGGATCCTGGCAGAATCGCCAAAATTTCACGGAAACTTGTGACTCAGACTATAAAAACAAGAAGGTTGAGCCTTAACACAATTATTAACTTTCTTTTTATTACACTTTATTATGCACTTAATAGTCACAACTGAGTATACACTGAATTGACACGTATAAATTACACTTTACTCTAACAACTTTGTTATGCCACGAGGCTTACTATAAGCCGTATTCCTAACCGTCGCTCGCGGTACTACAGTGCCGCAGACAGATCATCTTATAAGACCGGCGAAACGTATACAATGTAGCTGCAAGCGCATATTTATCATCAAGAGTTGAGCTCTAGAAACATCGATATCCGTTCGTTCTTTTATCCATACAAAGGTGGCATACGTGATCTATTACAACATATTGAATTTTTTCCCATTATAATTTAAAGTGTTTCAGTCTAAAATTAGAATTTCACATATAATATATAAATGTTATATAAATGTTATGAAATTTTTATTAGATACTTAATCTGTAACAATTAATAATTGTGCTTCTAAGTCATCTATATGATACAGATCGTACAGTAAATCTGAATATTTAAAAAGTAACATTAATTTTTCATAATTATTTCTAAAATGTTTAATTTATAAGTTATTCATAAATATAATCGATTATAATGATATAGTTGAGTATCCATCTATTATTCATAAATATTTTCCAGAATTATGTTTTATAGTTTATATTAATTTATTATAGAGACTGAAAGTAGCAAGTCATTTTTAAAACGTTTAATACACAAGTATTAATATTATTAATATTAATATTAACATCTAATAAATAAGCATTGAGAATTGAAATATTGAATTTTTGTTGGCCCTTTTACTTTCTTGTCGTAGTCTATAACATAATACAGGTTTTAATAATTTTAGAAACCTTTGCCTTGTCAAGAACTATATGAAGTGAAGTTATACTTTAGTCTTCCAAAACATATAAAGCATCCATGTTTGGTGGATTATTAGATAATTAAACGAATCGACCTAAGTGAAGTTTGACTATAATTGTATGTAATCTCTCTTGCGAGAAGATTAATTGATAGCACCCTCTTCCTGCCAGAGTTGCCACACAATTAAACACGGGAAATCCCGCCCTGTCTGCGGCTTCAGAATTATATCTTGATATTCTCAAATGAGTTTTTGTCATACAGATTTCGAGAACACGGTAGGTTTCATTGATCAATGATTGACGGAGGGATTTGCTTAAAGCATGTACCTTAGGTAAAATTCCATTTTAAAGTTATAGCAAGTAAAATAAGATAGATGCTGTGATTATAAATTCATTTATTATTTATAAATAAAATATACTATAAAAAAATTTTCATTTTAGTGCTATATGTTATTTATTTTTGTTAAAATTCTATTATTTAAAAGCATTTGATGAAATGCAAGCAAACAATGATACAATATTGTAACATTTTAATATAATATTTAACTTTAATATTTAATTTTTTATAATTTCTCAGGGCTTCCAAAATCTTTGGGTCTCCAAAAATTTGTGCATGAAACTTACAACGATCAATATTCCTCCCAAGTAAACATATTCCTCAATGAAGCATATCGTCCCCAATCTTCTCTTATGCTGATATGATTTTTATTATTATTTTATTATTTTTACTACAGAATGCATATATTTACTTGCAATTTTGAAAAAAATTGTAAATCTTATATTATATTAAATGTGGTATTATTTGCCGTAGAATATCTGCTTAGAATGTTTGTTCAAAGAAAGGGCAACAGACTAGATGAATATGAATATAACTATGAATATAGGACAATAAAACCAATAAATTTTGTCGAGTATGCTTGATGAAAAATCAAAATCATTGGTTATATCTAAACTTCATAATTTTAGACAGGTAGATCAGGAAGATCGCATGAAACAGTTGGCACGGAAACGAGAAGGGTTCAGGAGAAAGTCAGAATCACTGCGCGCAATTGTCAACAATAATAAGGAAGGGATACAGTCAATTACAGGATCGCATTGACATTCAAAGTATTTCAAGATCACAGGACGCGCGTGCAGGATGCTTAATGAGGCAGACCCGCGATCAGATAAAAAATCTTAAAATAATACAACAAATTCATCGTGCACATCATTGTCGGATTCCGAGATTGCCGAGAATTCAACTATCCACATTTTCGGGAATTTACGAAGAATGGCCAGGTTTCGCGGATCAATTCTGCTCTGCAGTTCATGAAAATCCTCGCCTTAAAGACTATCAACGATTGATGTATCTTCGCTCTTGTTTAACACAAGAGGCATTTCATACTATAGCATCGTTGAGCAACACAGCAACCAATTACTCGGTCGCATGGAATATATTGGAACAAAGATATAATAGAACGGCAAAAATTGTGACAAGACACCTAAAAGAATTATTTGACTGTAGCGGCAGTAGACAGTAAACATTCTAACGGTTTCTGTCCCGTGGCCCGCTACACAAAGATCTTATTCTTCGGACAAGATGATTGCCGAATGTCGAAATATCTTTTAGCACATTTTCTACTTAGCTTAAGGATCCGCTATACAACTTAGGATTTTCCTAGCTAAGGTTCTTCAAACGAGCAAATAGCCTTTGTTTCAGCATTTCCTAAAGTTATTACCTGTTATAGAAAGATACGGGAAATATAGTTTTTTTTACGTACGATGCTTTCCGCTAGCAATCTTCTATCGAGGGCAATTAGCATCCTTCCTCCATTTCCCTCACTTTCCTAACGAAGATTTTCCTCGACTAATCTGATGATCTCGTGTCCTTAGACGCACCCCATCATAGTTCTCCTGTGCAGTATCATCGTGACGGAAAGTCAGGCGAGTCTCCAGCCGACAGTCAAGTCTCGAGTCGAATCCATAGTCGTTAGCCGACATGACGACACCATAGACATGCTGTCCACCAACCGTTCTGGCCGCAGGATGTTACGCTGTGGTTCGCGATAATGGAAGCGCAGTTTGGAATTGCAGACAAAATTTCAGACCGCTGTTGCAAATATCAACCCGCCGGACGTGCTGCTAATCCGGGACATATTGCTAGTCCCACCGGAGACTGGGCAGTACGAGTACCTCAAGAAGAAGCTCATTAGGAGATTAGGGGCTTGGACGCCAAAAGAGTGGGAAAGTTGATTGAAAACGAACAAATGGGCGATAGGACGCCATCCCAGTTCTACCAGGATTTAAAAAACCTATCCACCTTCTCAACATCGGATGACTTCATCCTCACCGTCTGGAAGAGCCGACTACAGGTGCATGTGCAGCATGTCCTGGCCTCCGTGCAGGACAGGAATACCGAAACGCGAACCTGGATCGCCGATAGCATACACGAAATACGCCCGGGTCCAGGACGTATTGCCATGGTCAACGTATTACCATGGTCATCGCAGAAAGAACGACAACGGACAGAGAACGACAAAACCATGTCTTAGACGCGATAGTAGATAGGCTAAACCAAATACAGGTGCAAATAAGTGTGCTGAGCCTTGGTAGTCTTTCACCCGTCCTTCACGAAGACGAAACTGGAGTCGTAGTAGATCGACTTCGAAAAACCGACTACCGCAAGACAGATTTTGTTACTACCATGCAACGTTCCGAGAATGCGCGAAGAAGTGTCGTTCGCAACTGGAATTCGGGAAACGGGACCAGCCGTCCGTAAACGCTGCAAACGATGATGGCCGCATATTCGTGATGGACAGGTATTCAAAAATCTCCTTTCTGGTGGACACCGATGCCGATATATGTGTATATTCGCGCAACAAAATACACGAATCCGCGAACAAAAGCGAATACGAAATTTTCGCGGCCAATGGGACGTGGATCGCAATATATGGCACCATCGCAATCAATCTAAACCTGTCCCTAAGACGAACCTTCAAATGGCGCTTTACCACGGCTGATCAAGTATCGATAAAAACCATCGTCGGCGAGTCAGGTTAGCACCAACTCTTGGCGGAATTTTCGGACCTAACCCATCCACCGGTTTTCGGAAGAGAGAAAACTCGACACAGTGTGGTACACCACATGACATTACACCCGTATACCGAACATCATATCGAGAATTACAAGCATATACAAGCGAGGTAGAGCCCCATTACAAGACTTTGGATGGGCTCAGACAACTAACTGCAGATACCGTGCTGTTGTATTTACTCACCTGTAAATTAGATCGCGAGACCGAGATAATGTGAAAAAGTCAGATAAAATCCATATGCTAAGGTCAACGAATTTCTAATGTTTGTAAACGATCGCTGTCGGGCCCTAAAACATACAGGATCAATACGTCAACTACGAGGTCACACATTCATCACAGCGCAATCTCCGTTATCTTGCCGTGGACGACATAGAATTTGGAACTGCACTATTTTCAATGCGAAAACAATCGAGGAACGTGTTATAGCCACCCATGAAGTATCAGCGTATATCAACTGCTTGAAGATAAGACATTTAATTCCGCAGTGTACCGACAGATCCTGTCAGATGTGTGGACAGCACCATCACTCACTGTTACACGGATCCGAACCTGAAGTTAATAAATGGGGCAACACTGGCGGCGAATCCCTCAACGGAACTGTTCGATGCCAATCGGAGCCCTTGATACATTATCCACGACCTCGAAACGATCTGTTACGGCCACGATTACGTCTACTGATTGCACATAATAATGCACGTTGTCGTTCCTGATTATACCAACAATATCAACATCAATTCCAGATCAATCCATCAATCGATCGACAATCCAGATACCAAGAAGTATTCGGCTGGAATGGTTCGTTCGCGATGCAACGCGATCGTGATGATACGCGTCAACGGGAGTCGTAAATTCCCGTTACGATTGTTTAATCGACGCCACGAAAGAATCGATCCTCTATTTCGATTATGAGAATAGATGTGGTTGAGTTGAATATTACACTGAATGAACAGGTTAGAATGTATCGTTTATTATTACAATTGGTCTCACGAAGAGTATAAATGTTTGTAAAATATCGTGTCTTAGATTAAGAGATGACAAGAGAGATATATTGTAAATACGATATGAACTGAAAACTGGGTTCAATAACCTAGCGTGTAGGAATGAGTCTTTGCACTTGTCGAGTTGGTGACTGAGTTTTGACTGACTATCGGCTGTCATGTTACTACGTAGGAAAGCTCGTTATAGAGTTGTGTCTAGAGTTCGAAGAAAGCGGATTCGTTGATTACATTTTCCGTTAGGAAAATGAGGGTAACGATCAGAGATGCCAACTGCTTAAAAAACGTTAGTGGATGAAGATAGGTGGAGGAAATCTCCTACCAATGTGGATCGTGGATGACATTGCTCATGAGAAAAATCCGCTTTCTTCGTCTGGGAAAACCTGCTTTTTAAGAAAGAACAATAAGCCTAAGAACTGTTTTAAGGACCATCCATAAACCGAAGACATTTACGAGATTAGAGATTCCTTCTTGTTAAAGAGATTAAGCTTCATAGTGGGTCCTTAGGTTTATTGAGGGTTTACATAATATTGGATCTTTGGCGACCAGACAACGAGGAATAGAGTACGGATAATCTCACGCGACGTAACAATTGTCTTCAATTTTAAAATATGATATGAAGAGTTTGACTGGGTTACTGGATTACTTCTCAACTATGGGACCCTTCGATACAAACATAAAAATCGTAGAAGGATGTTGAAGCAAGAAACTAACAATCATAGTGAATGCAGATTGATATACAGTTCCCAATCGGTAAATTATCCAAAAAATTGATTTCCGTATGAAAATGGATGAATAAAGAGCAAAGTAGCAGCAGCAATTGAAGGACTATTCCAAAATTTGGCCTGAAGCCTTCTACATACATAAAATGCAAAAAAGATTAAAGAAGAATCATTTTTTACTTACTATACAGATTCAATGATACGTAACTAAATAGTAAGAATGAGATACACTAGCGACTCTCAATCACTCTCTTATACACTATAAAAATTGGATCATTCAAAAATTTATTTACGATAGTGACACACGCAGTCGCCGTGCAGTTTTGAATAATTATTTTAGGGGCCGTTATGATGTATCGTACATGTGCACTTCATATATATGAGATCAGCACCACATAGATAATGTTCCAGTCTGCCGAAGGAAGATGTTGCTAAGAAGTGTATATTTATTACAGTTTGTTATAAACTGCTGCAATAAATAAATTAATTTTAGTATCACCGGAGAAATCGTAGCTGTGAATTGCTTCTTTTAACAATGGTATTAGTTGATTATCATTCAGTATAAGGTGAATCCATCACTGAATATAAAGTATGAAAACAATGCAGAATTATATGAGCATCTCAGTTAGCTTTTATGGGCGCATCATTTTTATGCTTTCGTTAAATCGTGTGGAATGTAATTTCCATGCTATTTTCTTTGCAAAAATATTCTCGAGAGAAAAGTTAAGTAATCGTTGGAACACTTCTTCAGGAGATTTGACGTAGGAGCTGAAAGGTTATGTAACTTGGCCAACAAATTTATTTTTGACATCGCAGGGAGTACTCATTAAAACAGTGAAGAAATCCTAGTCTGTAAAATAAATATATCTATATAAATATATCTAGAAGGCGGAAAAAGAAGAGATAGAAAAAACACTTTGTTCACTGGCTCATCTACCATTATTCTATCATCGTTAACGATACTTCAAAGTTGAGGATAGTTATGTAGTGTATATTTAAGAAGGAGTAGAAGAATCTCTTTTTTCATTGGATTACGTTCTATTCATAAAAGTTGCTAGTGCCTAAACCAATAAAGTTGGTTTATCAAATGCTTCAAAATTAAAAACATTTACATAATAGACAGTGAACCATATGTTTTAAAAGCACAGGAGATCGATCATTTTCATCACGTGTATGAAAATATTATTTACACCTTGTGATAAAAGCAGTTTCACAATTATGCGAATCAACTTTAGCTTTCTATACTTTGTTCCGTTCGCAAAATATTTCTTTAAGCAGCTGGCTTAGGATGGCCGAATAGAAGACAATAATATGATGACAAAATAATAATAACTTAATAACAAAACAATTATATATTTGCAATAACACAATCTTGTTAGCTTGAAGGAATCTTTAATCCTGTAAGCATTTTCAGTTTATGGATGGTCCCTAGAGCAATCCTTAGGTTTATTGCACGCTCTTACAAATTATGGAGAAAGCGAGTAGTTACCTCACGGGAAAAGCAGGTTTTACCTATTAACAATGTCACCCACGAGCCACGTTGATAGGAGGCTTCCTCCTCCTATCTTCAATCATTAACGTTGGTTATAACCAATGGGCATCGCGGACCATTACCTTCACTTTCCTAACGAAAAGTGTGAATAACGAATCCGTGTTCTTAGCTCAAAAGGCACACCCACACCGAGCTTTCCTCCGTAATAACACGAGAACGGACTTCACTGGATCTGTGACATTACTACAGTCAACATCTTGGACTGGCTATGCGCCTATAGTTCAGTCAACATCTCTACACTGATTCCCTATCTGTCTTCACCCGTTAATCATTCGTCTACTACAGTTACACCTTACGCAACGACGTAACTATCTACTATACAAAGTTATTGGAAATATATATATTATAACCTCTTAATTACAGTGTTATACCATCTCAATCACCCCTATTATCCTAACAGAAATAACGTAACGGGAATTTACGACATCCGTTGACGCACTTCCTCGTGATCGCGTCTTTCTGCGACTGGTCGAGCAAATGGTCCTTCGAGCCGGAACACGTGTCGAGTGAAAAGTGCACGCCTGTGACACCCACTACCATACAATGCCAATATAACCAGCAGCGGAAACGTTACCACTCCAGTGAAGTCAGTGACGTCAGGAGCCGTAACCCGGTGGTTGAAGAACGCAACCACGCCGCTTGCCGCCACAGCTGGACGATCGAGTTCTAACAACTACGGATCACCGAATCAATCCAATCTGGTCCGTCAACGCGCATCACTAGACATGTATTTACGGCGACACAGGCTACGTCGACATGTCCCACCTGCAAAGGACCACACACCATTTGGAGATGTGACACCTTCAAAACTAAATCCTTTCCCGAGCGGAGTCTTCAGGAGGTCAAAAGAGTATCGTTATGTATCAATTGGCTCAGGAAAGGACACACAGTGCGAGAATGTCGCGTCGGATCATGTCGTAAGTGCGGAGGACGACATCACACAATGTTGCATAGGGCAAAACACCACTCAGGGCCTCGTTCCAGCACATCCAATCAAAAATCCTCTTCCTTAAACAGTCGAACCGCGACACACTCTTTGCCACCCTACTCATCACCCACTCGTCATCGAAAACACACAGCAAACCATAGGATCGGAGACACCACGAACAATCTGGTCTTCAAGGCCTTGGACCGCCTGACCGCCATCACCCTCAGCCGCGTTACCCTACGGGGTGAGAGTACCTCTCTCTCTCTCTCTCTCTCTCTCTCTCTTTCTGCCTCCTCCTTTACGAGCATAACTTGCTCGCAGAAGAAGCGGACGGCCCCGTATTCCTGCGGCCTGCTCAGCATCGCTTCCACGATCGCCAAGGGGGTCAATCTCTCGCCTATGACGAGACGCAGGGTGTAGCGGGGCAGTTCCCACTCCGGATAAAACTTCAGCGTGTGCTACGTCGTGTCCCTGTGGTGACAGATGTCCATCGTCTCGTGTCCGATCTTCATCAAATACTCGTCGAACACGTCGTGTCCCGTGAGCACCTGGGCAAACTTGGGAGAACCGTCTCCACGCCTCAATGTTCGCTTCCCTCGTTGATCAGCTAAGACCGCCACAGACCTCACGCATCCTCCTCGACGGTTCCTAGATCATCTGGGCCGCCTGCTCGGTTGCATCCTCCCCCGGGTCCAGCGCTCTCATGTGGGAATATCTCCGCTTGAGTACCAACGCCCGGAGCTCCCACGGAGGAGACGCGACGAGAACAAAATAATTTGTATTTATCATTTGTGTAACTATTCCCCTCATCATGTTTTGAATCTAAAAGAATACTTAAGAAAATCTAGTTTTTAGATATTTGTTTATATATTACAATTAATATTTGGTATTTAATGTTTTAATACACAATATTATAATTTAGAATCCATTTTGTATTTCACCAAATGGTAAATTTATTTATATGTACATGTATATGGTTATATCTGTAATTTTATATAAATTTATAATTAAATATAAATCATATCAATATATTATAGGTAATTATCAAGCGTTAAGATTTTGTCGTCATTAAAGTACTGCCAAATGATATGAAACAACACGCTTGAAGTTAATTAGTATACAAATGCCATTATAAATACAATGTTATACAAATTTTGTACCCATCTTTATTTTGCAGCCACTACACTGGATACTGAATACTGAATACAGCGGATTGATTGTTGTTTATCGTTCAAAATGTTGATTTGTGCGGTGATTACCAGTATAACTCATTGTATAATGAAACGGATGCTACTGTTCTAGTATGTACAATCGTCAATGGAGTAGTCGATTGTCGGCGTCACTGGTTATGTATTCGTTGATGACTGGAAGATGGGTCGCGACTAACAGGGGGATGGCACTAAGGGCAATGGCCTCTTCTAGCGCCAATTCATCAGTTAGGAAATTTTAGAACTGGCTCGATCAAGAGGACGCGGGCAGTGTATCGGCAGTAATTCGCAAGAGAACCCGGGGCACTCTTGTCACATGCGTAGGCAAGCCATCGTGGAGCTTTAGTCGGTAAGAGTCCTACACTGCTCTGCTGCTGCCGCAGTGGTGGAGTGTCCATGAGGATTTCTCCACGTACAAAAAAGAAAAAAAGGTACAAATTATTTGTTACAGTCTTGTGTATTTGTTTAATATAGTTATTTTTCAGTTTTACTAAATTGCTGTATAATTTATTTAAGGGAAGAGATTTCACTGAAGACAAAAGTAAACAGGCTGAAGAAAAAGTTAGGCGATATAGTTAATAGCACAGTGCAAAGGAAGAGTATTTGCGAGAAGGAAAAGATCATTGGGTCATTCATATTTAAGAGAGTAAGGATAAAAAGTATGGACCAGAGAGTCTAATCACAGGTACATGGCAACAAGTCATGTGGAATGTTATGTTAAATGTTACAGATACTATTGATACAACAGGTCATTCACAGGTAAAAGTCTGTATTGAGAAAGATTGAGAAAAAGATTGAGAAAGATTGTATCAACTAGATTCCTGTTATTGTTTATTATTGAGTAAGTATTCAAGTTATATGCGGAATATAACTTTTCTGACGTTAAATTTTGTTGGTTGTTAGTATTTTTTATTATTAAATAGGTTTTGGAGTTTGATATTTATTGATTCACTCAAATTTAGTTTTTACGTCCTGTATTTCATCACCATATACAGTCATATGAACAGACCGGATACACTTAGATAATAACACGTGGCCGACAAAAGAGCGACGTTAGAAGTCGTACCAACTTAGTATGTAGGAACTAGTGGTCATACCAACTGAATATTTTCCTCAACATTTTTTTCCTATAATTGGTTGGATTTTTCTTTGGTAAAATGCAGACTTTGGAGGAACTAGGAATATGATGAGTCCATGAAGACCATTTCCACAATAATTTATTTTGTCAGATATGTATAGATTATGTCCGCATCTAAATCCTAGTATATATATTTATTAATTCATAATGATGTACATGAAGAGTTACTGTGTTTATAACTTGTGTTTTGTATAGGATTTAGGCCAATATATTAATGGAAGATGTATGATGAATGGAGAATTAATGTTTTATTGTACAATACATGAACATATAGTATTTGCTGCATCAAATATTAGACATTGTACAAAGATTAAACATTCTTCAAGATATCATAGTGAAGTAGATGTTTAATTCAAGAAACTATTATGAATATATGAGGTATGCAAGTGTTATATATTTTTTTAATCAGTATATTATATTATAAAAAACTTTTATGATCAAAATTAGGAACTGTATGAATTCATTTATTCAAACGCTGTAACATAGAAAATTTGATGCTTGATGAATTTTAAAATCTCGGTATATTGTAAACACTATTAGACTATTTATACAATCGCTTTTTAAGCCAAAAATCATAAAGACAAAGAATACTTATTTTTAATCATTGATTTCTTGAACATCGATTATTATCTAATATTTATGTATTTTTAATATAGTTTCCGAAATGTTATTAAAATGTTTTATGTTTGATGTATTTATATGTGAAACTCGCTTATATATTTTTTATTAATTTATTTTTGCTCCTATACAAATTGTATTAATTGATAATGAATTGTGAATTATTAAATTTAAGAATTATGTTCATGTGGTTTGATGTTATTTTTAATAACAGTATAAAAGAATATACAATTCACTGTATATCATATCTTATATCTACATATTTCAAGGGGGATTTCAGTATAGCAAATTAGTTAGTATTCTTAGTATTTGTCTTCTTTATTTTTAGCATTTAAGTAACTTTATGTAAATCTGATAGACCTTAATAAAATATTAAAAATTTTTTTTTAAATGAATTTTTGTTATAACACGGAGCTGATTAAGAAGCCTATTAAAAATCTTTCTTTTTGAATTATGTTATATACTAATGACTAGATTACGGATGTTTAAGCATTTATGAAAATTATAAATAGGATGTAGCTGATTTGCAAAAATATATAAAGTAAATTCATATTTGTTATAAGATTTAAAAGATAAAATCAGTCTTTATTTAAGTTTTATTTGTCTAAGCGCCTTAGAAATGTGCTAATTATGTACTAAAATTATAAAAGTTTGTACCGAAGACGCAATTTTTTTTTAAGAGAACATGGTTTATTTATATTGAACGCTAACCGGTGGGAACCACCTTTACTTAAAGTTAAACATTCAAATAAGGCTCTGTTGAAGCATTCGTGAGTAAAACCGTTTTGATTATAAAGTGACAGTTAGATATGTGTACAATGGTGAATGAAGGTTATAAATATTATTGAGGACTTTGATAGAGTATTACATGGAAAGGATATAACGATTTTGACGACCTTGACTACAGTAATGAACACGAGAAAGGAAGAACGAATTTATGACAAACTTGGCTATATCCCAGGACTATGCTATCTGAAAAAAAAGAAAAAAAGTATGGACAGGTCAGTAAGGAGGAAAAAATTTACGGTTTAGGGGGTTTCGGAGCCCCCAGGCCTCGTCGGTATTGCGGGTGGTGCCCCCCCCCCCCTATGCTCGCCCCGACGGTCATCAAATGATTGGGTGAGGAACGACGAAAGGATGGTCACTCCCAGGGCCACCTCTCGCGCGGTGAAAGCAACCGGGGACCAAGCGCTTCTGGAGAGTGACATGGAGAGAGGATTAGAGGAGGCTCTGAATAGTCTAATCGGAATGAAGGAGAGCACTAAGCAGGTGGTCACCATCAAACCGCGGCGAAGACGGGAAAGGAGCCCAAGGATTTCTGCCGGTTGAATTGCTGACGTTTCTGATGCACTATAATTGACAAAATAACATATACTTAAGTTCCTTTTACTATATAAAATAAATATATAGTCATAATACCATGTTATGATCCTAACAGAAATTGTATAATGATCTGATATTTTAGTTATTTTTAAGAATTAATCGAAAATTATATTAAATTATATTAACGCTAAAACTTAAAATTGAAATTTGTATTCATTTTAGAATTCACAATATTGGTTATCCACAAACTACTCAACCATTAATGAATGTAGTAAATCAAGTTATTCACCGAATTTAAAGACTGAAAATGATGCTATTATTACAACTATGAGATCAGTCAAGACATTTTGAAAATCACATGATTGATTTCTTGAGCGATGAAGGTACATGATAGCAGTAGCAATGTTGGACCAGTTCGAGAAATCGATAGCGAATAGTTTTTGCCGCTAGAAGATAACTTAACATTACAAAATTACATATTTTATTTACCACCTTTATAAAATTTAACTTCTTTACGAAATCTTTTTATTGTTACAATTCAAGAGTTATATTGTAATAACTATAGATTGATATGATTTGTAAATTATTACAATTCTTATAACATTACATTTACATTAAAATTAATTTTATTTAAATCAAATATCCTTAATTCTTTGTTATACGTTTCTACAAATTTGATTGTTCATTAGGTCTAAACGAAATGGAAGTTTTGAGCAAGGAAATGAAACATTGAAGAGAAAGTTAATAAAAACGAAGATAGCATTTCGGAACAAGGAAAATATTTTAGGACAACTTCCCGCGCCAAATAAAAACGAGCAAAGCGCCGTGAAGGCGATAATGAAAGAATTGCTTAATACTAACAGCATATTAAAGAAAACAAGCACGTATGAAATACCATTGGATTTAAAGAAATCAAAGAAAAAATATCATTCACAGAGGAACAAAAAACGAAATATGAAATTCAAAAGTCACTGTTTTTCGCTGTTCATTTCTTTTTCTAATCGTGTTTTTATTACTTTTTTATATTTCATATGTTGTTCGATTCATATTAAATCTCAAACAATTCATCATTTAACCAACGACAGCGACGGTTGTCGCATTTTGTAAAATACTGTTAGGAAGTATTTTAATTAATTTAAAATAAATTAATACAAAGAAGCTGTATATGTGAATTCTATATATATGATTGAGTAAGTAGATATTCTTCTGTAGACCATATCTTTTCTTCGAATGTTACTGCAAGTTTATCATCAATTGAAAAACTTTCTATTACTAGCTCCATTACGATCTCCATAAAGTCTCTCCTGTATAAATAGCTACATACATATGAGCCGAAAATATCATTACAAAGCATCTATGCATAGTCTTCACAAACAATGTGCCATAGATATTTGTAAGAAAAAGATGATATTAGAAACAGAAAAAAATTATTTCTTAGTTCCAGTTCTAATTAGTACTTTCGCATATACAGCTTTTCCTCGAAATATATAACTGATCACTGACTCGAAATAAGCAATCCTCTATTCCTTTTCTTTTTATTTGAATTTGCCAATAGAGTGAGGATCCGGGAATGAGTAAGAGATTTAAACCATATACTTCATAAATTTTTGAAAATGAAGTACTTTATAATAATTCAGAAGGCGCTCCGAAACACGTTTCACGGAATTGTGAGAACATTTTTATTTTACATATTCCTTTTCTGCAATATATATGTCGTAGATGAAAGGACACCGGTCCTTCCCTTTGAAATTCTTTGAAAAACTCCCAATATTTTAATTTTTGTAAGTTGGTCCGATTATAATTGTCTGAGATTTGCGATAATGAGTTTAGGCTCGAGGCCACAACTAGTCGCCGAACGTAGCCGCGGTCATGGGATGAACGTTTTACCTAATAGAGATATAGAATAATTGTATAGCTCTCCTTAAAAAAAAAAATAGTTTTAGCGACACTTGACAGCAAACATTTCAATGGTTTCTGCCCCGTGGCTCGCCACATACAGACTCTATTCTTCGGGCACGATGATTACCAGATGTCGATGCATCTCCACAGGATATGTTCAGCTAGCCTGAAGACCCGCTATAAATCTTGGGATTTAGTTAACTAAGGTCCTTCAAACGGACAAACAATCTCTCTCCTAACAGTCCCTAAATCTATCACCTACTACGAGACGGTACGGGAAATCTACATTTCTCACGAACGACGTTTCCCGCTAGCAACTTTCTCTCAAGGGCGACTAGCATCTTTTTCTAACCATCAATATAGAGATTAAGCAATTAACAGCAATGTCCATTTCCCTGACTTACCGAGGGAAGGTTTTCTCGACGAATCCGATAATCTCGTGCCCTTAGACACACCCCATATAGCTTTCCTCTGCAGCATCGCCGCGGCGGAAAACATACTCTCGTGCGATCTCATCATCGAGTAAAACAACGTCTTTACGATTAATGAATATTTTACGTTTTTAACAAAGAGACCGATTTAGATTTTGGAAGAAAGTATATTTGTTATCCTGTTGATCGTGGATTCGTTATCGAACCTAAGACCATTATCATTAATGTCTAATCACCGCGGTTACTTGTTAATTCTGTAACATTCACACTTGTGCTAATCAACATTACCTCGATTGTATAACAAGGATGAATAATTCCAGTGAAGACATTCACATTACATGCCCCTAACCCTAATCACAATAAGAACTCGACATATATATATTATCCAAATCCTTAATTTTTTTAAATTCACTTACGCAAGATATATTCATACGTCTATTCAAATGTCTATTTTTTCAAACAAAAGAAGGATTTCATTTTTGTATAGTATGTTCACTATTTCTTAGGTTGGCAATACCTTCATGCATTTAATGAAATAATAAATTCAAAAAATATGATATTAAATTATATTATGTGTATTATTCCCCACAGTTAATTAAAATTATTCTTTAATTATATTTCTTTTTGTTTAAAAAATTCAAATGAAGATAAGATAAAATATTTTCTAGAATCAGTCTTCCTTTTAAACTGCTTTGCTATTGGTTCTTGTTGCTGGCAGTATAATCCTGCGCACTAGAAATGGGAATCTAGTCGGCAACGCTAGACGGTCTCGATCTCGATGTTCGACATCAGTAACAGTTGAGTCGTTACGTTGCGTTGTATGTTCTTCAGTAGAGTCTGGTGGTAAGTTATTATTGTAACTTAATTTTCATTTCCAAGACTGTGTCTCCATTATGCGTTATAATATATATTATCTTTTTATTATATTACTTACCATGTTACTTTTAAATATATGTTAAACGTATTGATAAAAATATGTATTTTTCAGGTGATTGAAAGCATCATGGACTGATGCTGTTGTTGTTTCAAGAAATCCACTTGTTACAGCAAATGACGATGAAATAAAGCAGCATCGTATATTAAAAAGATAAGTATCCTTCGATTTTATGCATTGAATACCTATTTACATTACAGGCCCTTCTCATAATATTCTTCGTAATTCTGTTTTCCTACTTTATCCATAATAAAAATTATAGTCCGCATGAAACATTCCGTTAAAAGAAATTTGAAACTGTACTGTTCTATTAACAAAAGATTCTACCTTGTTAATTTATTGTACATGAAAAAGAGTATTTAATTTTTCATCATATAGCGATAACGATAACATATGATAAAACAGCGTGAAAATAGACAACGTGAAAGAATTTTGCAAAATAATTTCGAAGAAAATTATGAAATCTATTTCTATAGTTACAAGTATTCAATAAATGTTTAACATTAATTTATAATGATATTATGTTGTATACATAGTGAGATTAGATATCTTAAAAGTAATTTGCTACTATTAATGCT
>CM026168.1:10721217-10744900 GCA_014825975.1 Bombus haemorrhoidalis | reverse complement strand
TAAGTGTTAAACATTTTTGTTAAATATTTAATAATAATGTAGTATATTTGACTATTTTAAAAGTATTTATCTGTACTAAACACTGCCCGATCATGTTCTGTAATTTGAGCACCTAAAAGATTGATGCCCCAATGTATTATTTATAATATAAAGAAGAAATTGTGACAAATATTAAATGAATTTAGTACACCTTTAATATCTATAATGTTAAAAACACAATTACTCAATTCTCTTTAATGCGTATTAAAAGTGAACTTTACATGTTGAAAACCGTCTGTCTCAGAACCACTATCAATAACCTTAATATATAATAAATATAATAAACCACAAATAAATAAAATAAATATAATATGTTATAAATGTAATAAATACACATGGAACATTGAAATATTGAACTTTTGTGGAATCTTCCACTTTTCGTCATAGCTTATAAATTATTATACATTTCCATTGATTTTAGAATCGTTTCAGTTGTCAAGAATTGCTGGAAGTGAAATTATGTTTCTGTCACCCAAAACAATCCAAATGAAACATTAACGGTTGACGGATTATTTCCTTTACATTTGTGAATAGTTCTATAAATGTAAATATATTACAATTTACAATGTTAAATTGTAATAATGTTCTTTTTTATATTAATTAGATTACTTTAAAATTATTTTTTTCAAAAGTATTTTTGAATCAATTCTTCTAACTCCGTTCAGATATTAAGAATATGATCAATTTGATTGATCAATGATTAACAAAAGGATCTGATTAAATCATGCAAATTACAGAAAAATTAAAATTTTTTAACAAACGTAACGAGATAGAATATCATGCGAATTCTTGAATGTTATAGCGATAATATTTGTTTTAAGTAGAGTTCTATTTCATATTTATGCTGAGCTAGATCGTTAGCTTTCCAAAGAGCTATACGTATTGGTTTTATTTTACGTCGGAGCGTGTTAATTTGTTCATGATGATTATAAGCAATGATAGCAAGTTATTAATTTGCTCTGTTCATTTAATTAATTCGTTCGATTAATTTTCCAAGCCTATTGAAGTTATCCGTGTTTTGTGAACTGGGAACACTATTTTGTGAATGATCACTATAGATTTTCGGTCTGCTTTGATTTCCTTAAACTACCTGTGCATAGGAGGATTGGAGGAGCAGAGAATTTTTGTGGGCTAAGCACTTGGTTGGTTAGGTCTTTTATTTTTATTTTTATACAAGGTCTTGTAATTTGTGCAACCTTCGCAGGGTGCTCTCCTTGATAGAAGATGCACTTCGCAGGGTGCTCTCCTTGATAGAAGATGCACTTCGCAGGAATTTCTGAAGATTTAGTGCACTGATCTGTAGAGTGAAGATCTACACATTTAAAGGTGGTTCAATTTTTAGTACGGAATTCATTAGACGGTTGATATTATAGACTTCTTTGTTATTTGGTTTTGGCTTTAAATCAACAAAGAATAAAGATAGCGGGCTTTTTGTGATTTTATGCCTTATATTGCTAATGTTGGTTACTTCATGGTCATAATTTAAGAATTCAAAACTTCAGTTTGTCTAAGTTAGTTGAGTGGTGGATGTTGCGTAGCACTACACGAAAAAGTCTTTCTTGTTTAAGTTGATATGTGTGGAAGTTTGCGTTCAGGGTTTTTAGGAACTTTGTTAGTTTTCTATAGGAGTCTGGATTAGTCGGCAGAATTTTAACCTGATCATTTTTAATTTTTAGTTTGTAATCCTCTTTATTAATATCTTTCTCGATAGACTTTATCATTATTTGAATGTCGATGACATCATCGATGAAGATAGGTGGGGGAGGAGGAGCCTTTTGCGTATGTTGATTTGTTAATGTTTCAACTACGTCCATAGAATCGTCTGTAGATTCTAATATTGCGAATCTGTTATAAGTGGTAACATGGTTTATTGACGGTTCGTTCTGACTAGTGTTTACATTTTTTTTAACTGTATCTAGCTTACGTTTTTTGCTGTTGTTTATATGATTTGAAAGATGGGACACATTATCTCTTAGCCACAGAGGAAGTAGAATAGTGCCTTTGTAGTCATGACAGCCTGATCGAGTTACTTGGGCCATCTTCGAGCTAGTTATTTCAAATTGAAACAACTAGTCGAGAGACTATGATTTGAATTAAAAATTAGAAGTGTCGGATTTTCCGCAAGTAAGTTTAGAAAACACTTGGTTTATTTTTCTTGCAATTCATTTTCGACGAAGGGTCGTCACTTATTGTATTGTAAACTTCACTAGACACACGTCATAATTACCTTAGCCTAATATTTTTAATTCTCCGAAAGTTTTCTGTGAACTGTTGATATGATTCAGTTCTTCAAAAACTGTCCTAGCCTCCTACCTGAAAATGACTAAAACATGGCAATGTGCTTGATATACCGACCATTGATGGAGAAAAATTTACCATGCTTATCGTCAATACTTTCACCTTCTTTGTATAACACGGAATTATCCAGCAACAGTTATAATATTTGAGAAGTTTCTTCTGAAGGCAAGGCTATGCTATTCTGATTGATGTTGTAAAAAAAACCCCAAACCTATTTTGTGCAATCTTCAAACTTTACATAGCTAGAGATTTATTTACATTTCAGTTTATCAATTAATTATTCCTTCTTCTCTCTCTCCCCCCCCCTCTCTCTCTCTCTCTCTCTCTCTCTCTTTCAATCCTATAATAAAAACGGAAATCTCTGCTTTAGTTGAAATTTAATCCGAAACGATTATGTAATGCAATATATTTTAAATTAGCGAGTAGTTTGAATAAGCAATGCCTGGTGATACAAAACAATTATTAAAAAAACATCAGAGTACTTCGCAATCATATGCGTAAGGACTTTTTCTGTAATGCATTACACTGTGTTGGTAGACGCATGAAGCACATATTCGTACGCGTACAAGTCAAATGATGATTAAATGATGCCTCGTTATCTATACCTCGTTATCTAGTGGAATGTAATATAATGTAATACGTTTTTATTGGTCCTTATATATTTACTGAAAATATTGACCTTAAAGATTAAAATTAAATAGTGTTCGAATCTTTTCGTGATCGACTGTATGTTTGGAATTTCTGGTTCTTATATTTAGTTAGTAACAGTTCAGTTAGTAGGTTAACTTGCACTATTACAATGGACAAAGAAAAAAGAATGATAACTGTACCTTGGTATAACTTGATCGCAATTCACATATTAAACGAAAACGCAGAAATCGCAGATACGTCGCACTTGCTAGTCAAGTAGATAAATAAATATGTTCAGTAACATGGTTCTCATTGATTTCTGCTCAAATGTTGACGATGAAGTGTCTTTGACGCTGTTTAAATCTGATGCTATATAAATCTGCAAAAAAATACAAATCTGGATGTATCTCGTGGATCCTGTCTGTCGTTTTGGTCAGGTCGTCCGCATTCGTTTCGATATTTTTTGGGAAATGAACTCAATATTGTGCTTGGAGTTGAAGAGATTCAATTGATATAGATTTCTCACGTGTTTTCTAGTCCGGTAAATTTTGCCTCTGCTATATTTATTCGGTAATCAACATAAGTCTCCCTTTTTCGACTGTACGACTTTTTCGATATGTAAAAGAAAAGTTTTCGCTATCCTTTGATAACTTTTCTTATGATTGGGAAACAGGATAATATCTGATCTTGATGATCAATTGCACCCATACCCTTGTTATATTCCAGGATACATTTAGGCTTCATTACTTTCTGTAATTCTTTGTCGTGTCTGATCGTTCAACCATCTCCACACTTTCGTGTTTCGTTGATATTATATACACGTCGCATTTGTCCTTCCATCTCAGAGCTATCAAATTACTGCAACACCTCCATAGACATTCTCCTTTCTTCAAAATACACAGACATATGAATGTCTTTTGGCATATTTTTCCTATTCTTATGTACTGTCCCGATAACGTTTGCCTTTTTCTGGTGTAATTTTAAACAGAGGTTGAGTGAAAAATACCAGTTGTCCAGAAACAAAGTATATCCCTTTTTATTATAGAATTTGATAACTTTATCACAACATTCTCCGACTCACTATCATTTCGATCAATTTTGTCCTGGTCGGTATATATTTTAAATCCATGACAGAAACTGGTACTTGCCCCGCACAATTTGTAAATTTTTAATCCAAATCGACCTCTTTTCGACGGATTAAATTGTTTGTACGCTAAACTTCCTTCATATTTCATCAAGAATTCGTCTATACTGCCATATTCATTGGATGTGTAAATTTCTTTAAATTTTTCATTCCATAGGTTGATGATAGATCTTACCTTTCGAAGTCGGTCATTACTATTAGCAGTTTCATTACCAGAAAAATGTAAAAATCTCGAAATTTGCCGAAATCTCTTGAAAGGCATTGTTTTTCTAAATATTGGCGTTTCTATTACTTCTCTTATAGTCCAATACAGTTGGATATATGATTTTTTTACTTGATCTATCAAAATACACAGTGCATAATAGGCCTTTATTTCATCTAAGGTAATAGGATACTAAGTGTCGTCCATTTTCCGTCTTTTACGCTCGTCATGCATTGTCTGATATGCGAAGCGATTTGTTTCCGTAACAAGTATTTCCCAAAGTTTGTTATCAAATATAATAAAAAATAGGTTAATATTTTTGGATCCACGCTTAAATTAGAGATAAAACAGACACTTTTATGTCATGAGTTTTAGAATACTTCCAAACTATTGGTGTGTTTTTTACTTTCTGCCAAATTCATGATTGACGCGTCGTACCTTCCTCTTCACTACTCTCATCTATAATCATACGCCTTGGACGCTTTCCGATTGGCACAAACACGTCACTATCACTGTATTCGTTGCAATTGCTTTCATTTAAAACTTTTGTATTTTGCATATTAAATAATAAAAGGATGTTCCTTGTTAAACTAAGAATCGGCCAACAAATTGATAGTAGAAATGTTTTTGCCTAATATGCAACGGGATTTAGAAAAATATAAGCGACTTTGAATCAATTTTTCTGTGCTTCCTAAATAAAATATTGATTAAATGTAAAAAACACGAATCCTTGTTACATTTTGCTTTATATCTTAAAAATTACTTATCCTAAGTGGGAAAGTTTTAGTAAAAAATTGTGAAGAATAAAATTGTCTGTAAAGTGAGGCATATTAAGTTACGATAAGTCCAATCTTTAGGTCGTAAATCAATAAGAAGTGGGAGGAAGTCGATTTTTCTTAGGTCGTTGATGATTTTAGTTGTGATTGTCATAAAATATCGGTCTCACAACGACATCGATAACAGCGGTCGTGACATATAATTTTGGCTTGCCCTGTACATACATGGAAAAAGCGAGAATGTAAGCGAAATAATAACACAATACGTATATACGTGTTTGCATGTACTGCAAATATTGGTGGACTTGCGGTGAATTATAAAATACAAAATGCAGAAAGTGCTCATACTATACAAAAATATACAAAACATTCAAATTAGAATACTCTTTTATAGAACATCTCGTATAACGTTTATATAGTCGATGAAACAAATCTCTCTTTAGTTCCATCCTCCACAGAGAGATTTGTTTCCATTTCTTATATTCTCAACAAAGCAATATATAGTGTAAGTCCTTAACAGGTTGATGCGTTGATCCTAAGGAAATACGATCCTGATATTAAATACAAAGTAAGCATGTAATCAAACTTTATATTTATATAAGATTTGCTTATTTAACGCCATACACACACGCGCGCGCGCACAAACACACATTGCGAAATACATACATTGTAAAAATGATGAAACAATTAGTGAGTGCGTTCTATACAAGTTACATCTGACTGTAAACTCAAATTATTGTAACAGAATTATTATGAATAGATATTAATCTTATGAATATGCTGTTCTTGATTACAAGGAGTAAAAATTAATCTTATGTTACTACTCCTCATCTTTACTTTTCAGCGAAAAAGTTAAATCAACAATGCTCACCTAAAATATTTACTCGCTATGATTTACTGTAACTATGTTATTATGCTATTCATGCTACAATATATACATAAAATGATATACTAAATGCGTATATCATTTCTTTGTATTTCATATTCAATTATTGCAACTAAAGATTGTTTCGGTTATAGATACCTGTTGTTCATGATCTGAACTGTATAAAATTTTGCTAGAAAATTCTTAAGCACCTTTTCGTAGTTCATTCATACATTATATGTAACAGGAACAAAATTATACATTTATTTCTAAAATTTTACTGGTTTTTACGCAGTTGTTAATAATAACGTGACACTGCATTTTGCAGTAGCATTGCAGGTATGAAATATTTGTCGAAATTTCTTGCTATCTACAAGAACATAAGAATATGTTATGTGACAAAGACGAATGTTGATACTGGATGATAAATCACACAAAGAATGTGCTCAATATTCTCTTTAATTTTCAAATATGCTTTGAAGACTCGATTGCTTATCAACTATTACTGAAACGTGGCGTTCAATACGAACGAAGATTATAGAAAAATGGTAAAGCAAGGCACTAATAGTAAAACCGAATGTAGATTGGTATATATATTCCAAGTTGACAAATTATCCAAAAAGCCGATTTCGGCATGAAAAGGGATGTAGAATGGCTACAACCATTCTACATATATAAAACTCAAGAGAAATTAAAAAAGTGTCATTTCTTTACTTATCACACAGGCTCAGTAATACATACAAACTATGTAGTATCATTGTAATGCACCAGCGATTCTTAATTGCTGGTATGTGGGACACAATCGAGTGATATATGAATTATGCAATATACACTATAAAAATTGAATCATTTAATAATTTATTATCGGTACTGACGGTCGCGATTGCTTCAATTCTCACTAACTGTTCTGTGGATCGGTGTAATAGATCGCACATTTCTTGTAATTCACAATATTAATAATAAAAGCTGTGAAAACAAGTTTTGGTAAAAATCACAAATAACAATGAATAATCAACTGCTAAATAACAAGAAGCCAATATGATTGTGATTTAAAGAATTTGGTGTGCGATAGATGTAAATAATGAGATCAGAACGTTATTGTTGGAATTCCTAACTTATGGTTGACTTAAAAACTGGATGTGGTACGAAGATAGTGTTCAAATACGCCGAAGAAAAGCGTATTATTATTAAAACCTTTTACAAACAGATATAATAAAGAATTGAATTTCGATGTCACCAGAGAAGTTGTAGCTGTGAATGACTTCTCCCAAGAATGATAAAGTTGATTATATTATATATAAGATAAATCTGTCATCGAATACCAAGTGAGAAGACGAGCTTCAGATATTTTACTGTAATGCAGAAGTACACGAGCATTTCAGTATTCTTTCATGGTCGCATCATTTCAATAATTGACATTCAAAGTAATACAAGAATTCTATAATAGTGTGAATTAATGGAAGATTTGTTACACAAGTTGTTCAATATAAGTGAGCAAATCTTATTCAATATAAATAAGGCAACGATTCATTCATAATTCATTGAATCGTGTGAAATGTAATTGCCATACTACTTTCTCTGCAAACATATTCTCTAGAAAAAAATTTAATAATTGTTGGATTACTTCTTCAAGGAAAAATGTAGCACAGGAGCTCAAAAGTAACTAATCTTTGTAATTGTTTCCACATAATTTCACCAATAACTTTAATTTATCATCGTAAGAAGTACTCATTCAAGCAGTGGAAAAATCCCAATTTGTAAAATGAAGGTATCGAAAGAAGGAAAAAGAAGTGGTATAAAATATGCTTTATTCACTGGAAGCTTCTACCATTCTATCAGAATTAATAATGCTTACTAAAAGTTGAGGATAGTTATATACTAACTGGTTTTGCAGTTGTTAAACTCAATTGTCAACTGCATGTTTCACCAAATGTTGGCAAAAAGACGCATATCTCTTCCCATCGAATATGGCTTAAGCGCAAAAATCTCTAAGAATGTTAGACGCAATACTAAAAGTAGGAGATCGTTCATTGAATAAATGAAAAGAAATACACCATGTGAAAGAAGACATATAGTTCTCCAGTTTTCTCTGAAATGAACAAAGCTACATGTTTGTGCAGAAGTATTTGTGGCTAAAAGTCTTGCACTAACTGATCGCAATTTATATGGAATAAAAGTGAAGGTGAAATAATGAAATGCAAACTATACCGAAAGAAGAAAAACAATGAAGGAGTGAAGAAAGAATCTCTTCGTTCATTGGATTAGGTTGAATTTATAAAAATTGTTAATTCATAAACCGTGTAATTGGTTTATTAAATGCTTCAAGATTCAAAAGTGTTATCTATTGGATAGTCAATCATATATTTCATAAATATAAGAGCTCGATAATTTTTATACCGCGCATAAAAATACAATTCTACACTTTCTAAACGGAAGAAGTTGCATAATTTTGTGAATCAACTTTGGCTTACCATTCTGTGTTTTGTTAAAAAAAATGTCTCCCAGGCATTAATCATTTAGCAGGAAATATAACGACAAAATAACAATGACATAACAAAACGATAACATATTTGCAGTGATACAATAACAATAATAGTAAATTATAATTAAAGATAATAAATCGTAATAACATATGATACGAAAGTTAAGATTGTTGTAAGAAACAGTACAATTGATACATATGTATGAATGAATGATACTATAGATTGGGGTTAGGTTGGATTATTCATGCACTTCGTGAGATATAGCGAATAGTAACGGATAACAATTTATGAAAAGTAATTCATCAATGTAATACTGAAGTTTAAGCAAGCATACTTTAGTGTATAGTCGAAAGCGCGGGTTAGCATTATTATTTACATTTAACATTCAAAACCAAATATAATATGTAGTTAGAATGCATTATTTTTTAATTTTAATTTTTTAATAAATGCAATATGTATGTATATATTTTGGATATATTAATATATATATTCATTAAAATGCTATGTGTGTTTGTGTGTGCATATATAATTATAATAATCAGATTAAAGACATATATATGTTTATATGAAGCTAAATACCCAAATTGAAAATGTAAAGTTGACATTTTACGAAGTCACTTCATTTTATTTAAAATAATAGCAATGTATATTTGATTGTAATTAAGAACAACTTTTATTTACGAGCTCATTTATGTGTACTCATTAGTTCACAAACAATTCATGCAACCGGTGTTTATATAATTTGATCATTTTTCTGCTCATTCTTAGTAATTTTTTATATGTATTCTTGCGCAGAATTTCGTCCAATTAAGCACTAAACACAATTTGTTTCCTATAAATGGAGTTTTAATGTATTTTGCGTATTTTAGTACTTCCTATCATTAAGGTACTTTATCGATGTAACATTATACGTACATATAACATTAACTATATAGTAATTTAAGTTTACAGATATATATTTTCCATTTTGCAGTTCTTAGCACATAAACGTGAAAATTGATATCATAAGTTTCCTAACATGTTGTTAAACAGAACAGAATACCTTATCGAAGATAATTTTTGTATTTTTTCGTTTTGCTGTCATATATATGATCTCACAACATTCCTGATTCCAGATCTTAGGTATTATTATTAGACCTTATGTATAACAGTTTCTGGTTTCCGTACTTCTCGTTTAGTTAATTTTTATATTTCTTCTATCAAGAAAGATTTCCAACCGTTTATTGCCTTATCTTGATGAAGTTTTTAGAGAGGATAGTTTTTAAAAAAATATTGTGTTGTTTGGCAAATTCGTTGAAAAAAAGAAATTGTCCCGCGCATTAAGTACTAGTGAGTACGAATATTATCGCTTTAATTATCCCTGCAAAAATAATGGTGATTTGTGGGCATGCGATGTCTACTCTAATTTTGCACTGTCCCCTTCCAAAGTGATCTTGCTATAAAAACGGTTTTAATATATATGGAAGTTGATTATTGATCGAAACGAGGTTTAACGAGCTATCGTTTAAGACGAACATATATTAATAGCAATATTTTGCGAATAAAGTTTTTGGCTATATTATTATTATATTTATTAATTTGGCAGCTTTTATTGTCAGCTATTTCTATTCTTATTGTTAACTCTTTCCAGTCTGTATTTGGTGATCTCTTCGTTTCCTTTGGTTTCCGTCCTTGTAGAATCATTGGGTATATCTAATACTCATAATTTTAAACAGATATCAGCAATAATCGATGTACTGTGCTTGAAAGATAAGTGACGTAAGAAACGCGGTTCTGTTTGGTTATTTCGTATAGACTCAACACAATCATTAAAACAAGCACGCGTGTTTAGTTGGAAGTATTACGTACAAATAAATGTCATATACAAGTAACAAACGAAACAACACAGTGATGCATGTGATGATGAATGATACAGAGCAGTATCTCCTTGTTGCATCTGTATTGTCCCGCTACTCATTTTTCCAGCAACGCACAGTTAAAAGCCATTAACGTTTTATATAAAAGGTGGAAAAAGGTATCAAATTTTGTCACCATCTGCAGAAGGTGAAAAAGTTCAGTACTTATTATTAACTCCTGTTTCCGTCGTCATCGTTGAAGCCTCCCAGCTCCAGGCAGCTGGATAGCGCCCAAAGCAGATATTCGTCCCTCTCCTTGGAGAGCCGCAGCCTTGGACGCCGTTCCAGGTCTAGGTGTGTCCTTTATCTCCATAAATATGTAGATGTGGTACGAGAGTGTCTCTACCCCTTCGGCCCTTCCTCAGCCTGAAACCCGTGAAACCAAACCCTGAAATCCAAGACCCGTGGCCCAGTCTGACAGCGCGTGGCCGCGCGCTTTGGTCCTACGGTTTCCCCATTCCGTGAAGTGAGAGTTGAAATCTCCCAGGACGAGCACTTGCCGGGAAAGGCGCCGCCTGATGCAGTTGCCAACCCCGTCCAGGAACTCCTCGAACGCTGCCTATCCACTGTTGGACGACACGTACATACCGCGACATATCCTTTGCCGCGCTCAAGCGGAATTCCGTGGACGGACGCCCCCTGCGTTGATATCCAAGTCACAGAGACCACTTTGTCCGTATCTCCGGTCCAGTCCGGAGCATCCAGAACTCTGTATGGTTCGGCCACCATCTCCTGGATGGTTTGGAAGAGCAGGTCTTGCGCCCGTCTTGACCGTCCCAAGTTGGTCTGGAAGATGCGCATTTTTTAATCCCTTAAGGTCATCGATTCCATGGCTTTCTCCGCGCCAATCTCCCTGCTCGCGAGCATAGGGTCGCGGGTTCCCTGCGACGGCGAGCCTACCTTGTTACCACTTGTGACCGCGGATCCGCCGCTCACGCCGGTCCTCCCATCCTATGTGCCGACGAAGCTCTGAGTGCCTCGCAGAGCCGGCATTGCGGATTCGCGGCAATGCACCCGTTGGCTTGGTGTTCCGAGCTGCCGCACCTGTAGGTGTCCCCTGTCCTCCTTGGAGATGCATGTCTTCCTTATGTACCCAATCCCGAGGCACCTGAAACATTGCGAAGGTCTTCCGCCCGAGGGCTTCGACCTTCGCTATCGGCCATCCTACATCCGCTATTGCCAGCCTGGGCCAGTTTCCTTAATTTCCCGGCCGGGCCTCGCATCCATACGAATCTGAGACCGTTTCGAGGGGAGCGAACCTCTCCCAGTTGAACGTGCTCCATCCTCCTTCGCCACGGCGTTCCTGATTTCCTCCTTAATGGTTGCCGCCACGCGGACGTTGCTCGGATCCAGGATCCGGATCAGCCGTGCTATGAGCGCGGCGGTTTTCTCCCTCTTCTGGTCCTCGGAGACCTCCATTATCTTCACGGGCTATTTCTCCGCCGGCGTCTTCTTCTTCGTCTGTCTTTTTTCTACGGTCTGCCATTTCGCTTGTTTTCTTTTGGTCACGTGAGTGTTTGAAACTGGCGTTCCTCCATCAGTTTGGCCAACGAGGTGCCTAGCTCCTCCATCTTGCGCTTGATCGCAGCGAGACGCGCTGATTCGCCGCTCTTCTCCGTCGTGGAGCGCGAGGTCTGTCTGCCTCCAACGTTGCCACGCGTCTTTTCATTATCGCGGAAGCGCCAAGGGCGGTACTCGTCCTTCTCGCGAGCTCTGTTGCGCCCGCAGCCTGGATCTCGCCGCCTTCCTCGGCATCTTCACATACGTGCCCTTGAGATTGCGAGATGTCTCGACTGTCACGTTTTAATGAATTGCCGCGTTTGCTTGAACGTGATGATACGATTTAATCAATAAATTGTATGCACACTAGCGTTTTAACGCTACTGGCAATAAATTTTCGGCTAACCCGCTATGTGCGGGAATACTGTGCGGGAATGCACGGGAAAGAATTAAAGTTGTTCGAAATAAATTATCAATATGCAACAATTAATTCAAAATCTTACTCGATTATAATTGTTATAATATATAATCCTCATCCTTCTCTACGGATTTTTCTTCTCCTTTAATTTTAGCAGCGAACAGCCGTATAAAGCAACATTCAACTCGGTTTTTGCTAAGGTGATCCTTACCTTTGCGATTCTTTCTTGCTTTTTTGCATCTTGAATATGTATGTTGTCAATCTCTCTTAGATGTACAACTTGTCGGTTAATCGAATCTTAACATACTTATTTCGACTCTATAGTCAACGCAATTAACACTTATAATTTTCAACTAACTCGGTTTCGATTTCGATTAAAAATGATTTGTCTTCGGTTGACAAAATGGTAATTAATTGCTCTAAGTCGCTACATTTATATCTGTCGGAGATGAAAAGACATCGAGGTCTTTCCTTTGAAATGTTTGGCAAGATCCCCATTGTTTTTTCAAACTACCGACTTTGTTTGCAATTTTAAACTATCTTAATATCGTTAGATAAATTTATCATAAGATATAATTTTTTTTTCGAGTCGCGTTACGGGTCGTGCTGGGCGCGGGACGTGACATCAACAATTCCATCTCAATTCCTTGACCACCTCAGAAACTCGACGGTGCAGTTCCGCTCCTATGTCCACCGTAATGGATGCTCTCCTCTCTTCGGCCAGTTCTAAGGGGAACTCGGAAGATCCGCCGGCCTTTCTCACCTTCGCGCGAGGCGCTTGGAGGTCTCCTTTTCCTCCAACGTTTCGTAGGCTCCCCGTGCTCAGTGCGGAGCGGAAGGATTTCTCCTTGGTAGGGACCGCCTTCCTCGTATGTCTGGTATCAGCGTGTGTGGGCTCAGGAGTCAACTCCGCTTTGTCCCTTCCTCTCGTAGTTTCCACCGCCTTTTCATCCTCGTTCATGATTTTGTTTTTATTCTTTTTACTTTTTTCATTAAGTCCGAAGGCGTAATAGCGGCACAAAATGGCCGCTTATGCCTGCACTTGTCACTACCACTTTCAAAATAGCTCCTCATATTTCTAGAAGAAAAAAATGACCATGTTTTGGATATCTTGTCTTTCAAGGGAGTGAAGGGAGATTTCGGTAGTCATATCAATTTATAGAATATTCGGATCTCTCTACCTTAAATCCGCTAGAAATTTGGGAGAAGCCGATGCACTCAACAAAAAATTGCTTAATATGGACGAGAATTTCATAAAAATGCATAATTAAGTCAATTTCTTTTACATAAATGATAACAGCAACAGATTTTGTTACTCCAAAAGAACGGAAGATATTATTGGATAAAACAAGGTGGGACGTCGGCATACATGGAATCAGCGAGCTAGGAGCTCCTAAGAACTATCGCGGTCGGAGCCACCAGACCTCACATTTCCGAATTTTCTGCTGCAGAGAATTTACTCCTCTAAGAAAAATGAAAAGTGAAGTTAAAAAGAACAGTCCGTGCACTGTTAATGATTTAAAAACTAATAAACAATAATGTGTAAAGCAGGAAGACGAATAGATGTTGCTCGAAGCATATGATCAAGAGAATTAAAGAACAAAGTATAAAACAAAGGAGGGCGGTGCGGGCATTTCCAATATTTATTAAAGAATTAAATGAAATAATAGGCCCTTGTCAGGGCCACTGAAATTTAAAACATTTTTTCTCTTTTTTATACTTGGGCTGTTCGACCGTTCGCGAAGAGACGCTTTGGCTTATCCGGGTATGTTAAGTGTCGAGCGATCGATGGGTTGGTTTGGTTGAAATCGCCTGGTCAGGGAACCAGGCGGTCTTGCACGGCGGATCTTCGGGAGTGACGCGATGCGCGGCCACTGCTATCCGGCACCCTCTTCCCGGAGGGCGCGGGGCGCCTAGAAGGTTTCCTCCACAAAAAAAAGGGTCGATATGGCCGAAATAATGAGGAACGTCAATGTGCGTTCGTAAGTACCGTCAATGGGAGTGAGCGTGGCCGTAATGTAGCGCTTAGAAGTCGTTGTTAAGGTGTCGAGGGCTCCAATTGGGACCGAACATTTGTTTTGCCTTATTCCAAGCGATTTTACCAGTTGTTCGGTAATAAAGTTCATGCTAGATCCGATGTCGAGCAGCCCTCGACAACGGATTGATTGTTGTTTATCGTTCAAAATGTTGATTTTTGCCGTGATTATCTGATCATTATGTAATGAGTCGAGTGCTACCGGGTTAATATGTTCGGTCGTCATTGGAATCGTCGATTGTCGGCATCACTGTTTACATGTTAGTCAATGGCTGGAGGATGAGCTTTGAGACGAGTTCGTTCGTGGTGTCCCTGATATGTGTTTTGTTCTGGATTTCCAATAACGGGTAGGTGATGGGAGCTCCTCTGGGAAGCGGCGGGGCATTGTCGGGTTTATCGACTAAAACCCCTCGGTAGCTCACCTAACGCTTAACAGGTGTGCTCTTCCGAATTGCTGCTGGAGCACTTATGCGTCTTCCATTCTGAGGGAGTCACTCCTCACGTCTAGTTTTGGCATTGGAAAGGACCACCGTCCCATCCATGACCATTGACAGGTTTCTCATATTTTCGTACACCCGTTGGAGCGCCACGGCATGGAGCTCGAACGGAGGAGACATCTCTAGGACAAACGCCGACGCATAGGATACCATCTGGTAACCCCTTATGATCCTGATGGCGGTCGTCCTATGTAGCCTCTTCAGCAAAAGCAAACTGCAACGATTCGCTATCAGATCTGCTCACACTGGAGCCCCGTATGGGACCCGGAAACGAAGGACTCCCTCATATAGTAGGCACACTCCGACCCCGACCTCACTGATATTTGGTAGCAAGCCACATAAGATGTTGGCTGCCATCGTCATCTTGGGGACGAAGAGCCTGAAGTGCGGCCCGAAGGTCCATTTACTGTCTACTAATGGTGGGACCTAGATATTTTATTTGAAGTCCCACTTCGACTTTCTCACCATTTATATCCAAACACAGGCCGTGACAACAAACAAAACCATATAGCCATCGACTTAGCTGACGACACTTCCAGGCTCAGCCTGCGTATAGCACGCACCGCGCAACCGACGGCAAGCTTGCCGTGATACAGTGTCTCGTGCCACCAGCGTCCCCTGGCCAGGATCAACGTGTCGTCAATGTAATACACTAGCCTTTGCTCAGGGGCATGGGACAACGAAGCACTGCATCGTGGCCGATGATCCACAAAATCGGTCCCAAAACAGAACCCTGCGGAATCGCATGCTCACGAATAGTCGTGAGATGACGATGTAGTGGGGCCCACTTGACTACCATCGCCTACGCCGGTACTGGAGACTCCCTTCCTAGTAATTCCAATCCTGGCGCCACTCTTCCTTTCGCACCATACCTCGGGCACAAGAAAGTTGCTGCAGCACGGTAATATGGTATCGAAAAATGGCCTTGTTTGTACGCACATGCTCCTGGGTAGTTTCAGAAGTAGCCCCTGCGGCGGCTCTATCGGTACGCGTCCCAATATGATCTCCTTACTGCCTCGTCGACACGAGTGAATTTACTTTGTTTTTCATGGTCCGGTTCATTCGGTCCGAATTTTGCTGGTCCTTTTATGCACTTTTGTACACAAATATTAGCATAACATTTTGGATAACTTTCCTTATCACCTTTCTTTAATTTTCCCTGTGATTTCGGTTACAGACTACGGAGCGACGTGAACGCGTTCTCTCTGCATACGTCACCCTCATGTCTCCCCACCAAACCTCGATTAATATCGATGCATTGAATGCCGACAAATTTAACTTCCAAAGAAGATACAGGATATAAATATATACAATTCCTCCAAATATCTATAATCCCTACTCTATGAAATTGATTACCCGAAACAATACCCAGTGTTACCTATGATTGGTACTAACGATGACACAATTATTAATAAATTGTTGGAACAAGAAAAATGAAACTTCTATATTTGTGATTTAATTTGTTATAAGATCGTTTTAGTGGGATTATTGAGCTTCTTACAATCAAAATTATATTGAGCATGGCCATACCTTATATTACTTACATTATTTATTAATTTGAAGTCATATTTTAAAATTTTTTATGTTTTAAAATCTCACTTAAAGTATTTGTTAATTATTTTCTTAATTTGTTACATGTCGTGCTCTATTCATCGTTGAACAAGTGCTTAGACGTCGTTGAACAAGCATTCTCTTTGATGTAATGGAGTTCATAATTTTTATACTTAAATTTAGGAAATGGAGTGACTTAACGATAAAGAACACAATATATATTTCGAGGCAGATCCCAGATGTAGTATAGAAATAAGTACAAAAGTAACCATGCGTGTAATAAAATATCACTGACAGTGGGAGTAGAGCAAACGGAGGTAGAAAGAAAGACTAGAATATTGCTGGCACAATGCCGGAGGGAGAAACAGAAATACGAGGGACAAATAAAATCTAGTAATGGAGCCAATGATGTAGAGTCTTATCCATAAATTCGATAAGGAACGAAATTACGGCTAATCAGTAAGTCATAAATATTGAAAGTTTAGATGCACATTTAGCTTCGACATTCGTGCTTGCAATTTATATTTGTAAATAATTTTATATTTTATATACTTTAAAACATTCCACTGATACTACAATTGGAGACAAGGTAGAAGTGCAGATGCTTCGTTCCGCAAACGGAACGTAACCATGTAACGGAAAAGAGGAAGAGATCATCTATGTTTATCTAAGCATATAATGTGATTTTAAGCGTGTTTTTGAGGCCAGTGACTTGATCCGAGGCTTGTGCCTATTTCCGATGGTGTTAGGAGCGATAATCCACTGCCAGGGCTCACACATATAGATATTTAATGCGACGGTGCTTGGACTCCTTCTTCACCGCTGAAGGATCATCAAAAGGGTAGACGATCCTGTTTAGTAGGGAGATCTTCCCTCTGTGAAGTATAGTAGGCGGTTCGATCTGCCGTAGCGCCGCCACTGAACTGGACCCCGCGCCGAAAGTCTATTCATTGCGTGTGGACAGTTTATCTTGGAAGAAAAGGGACTTTTCTTTAAAATAATATACTCATAATTTCTACATAAAAGATATAAACTTATTTAATGGGTATAAAGGTTTAATCAACGATTGAAAATAGTGAAAGAATAATATACAGTGATTAATAATTTAATTCAGTATGTTTTGAAATATGACAACACATACAACCCGACATCACATTGGCATTGATAACGAGATTCTCGTCTCTTATCGTTTTTCGCACACATAACATACTTTCGTGATCTATTTTTTCCTGCAGCTTCGCACATAAAGTCAAAGAAAATGTCTTCCGCTGAGTCTTGATGAGTGGTTGTTTTTTCTGATATTTTTAAAAAATTTGATCTATTAATTTCAGTTGAAATTTTGCAATTGATATTATTTTGTTGGGTTTCAATTTGTATAGACAATATGAATTCCATAAGCACATATCAATCATATGAAAGAAATATTTTTTGTACCATTTTGTTGTTTTGCGGGTAGAATTTATATGACCATGTCGGTTCTGTCTACAGTACCCATCAATTTATTATAGTCGTGTACACTAGATGGTCTCTGTACAATTTCTTGTGTACTGTAGTTTTGGTACATCCACAGTATTTAGTGGTGTTAAAATTAACTAAAGAGTTACACTATCAATTATGACTAAATAAAGTCGAACGATACCACACTGTAAAAAAATATTAAAATGCATTCTCCTTTCTTTCTCTTTTATTTCCTCTCTTATTGCCTTTACTGCAACTATTACTAAGAAATAGTCAGAGTCTGTCTTAAACTCATACATTTCCTGGTACATTTAGAATTTACTACAAATCCTGAAAGTTATTAATTTCCTCTATAAATAATAAAAACATATTCTTCTACACGTATATACTGAGAGTTTATTGAAATCAATTAATTCAAAAACAAGGGTCAAGTATCAGAAGATATGTTACGTGTGCGTATGTTAGATATCGATGATACTGCGCTATAACTTATGGTAACATGTAGTAACAATGCCGAATTAACTTTGGGAAACTGATTCACATAGAGTAGTAGTAGTAGGAGAGTAATAGTTGATTAACTATAATATAGTTAATAGTCGATTAAGCTAGAGGACGTTTTCCCCTACCTTGAAGTGAAGAAGAGCTGTAAGCGAAGACACAGAACGTACAGAAACTGATGAACACAAAACAATGGAGCAAGAACAAAGACATGATGTAAGAAAGTGCATAGCTATCGATTCTAATCAATGTACTAAAGGACATTGGTTTCAAATTAATGTTTATTAATAAGGTGATCCAACTGAATTACATCGACGCGGACGAGATCGTACACGTGAAAAATCATGACAGACTATGTGATAGGTACCTTGCGCCATTGAAAAATGAGATGGAGAAGGAAGTCGGTTACATACGGTGAATAGTAATACGGTGATAGTCGGTGAAAAGTAAGCGGAAAGACCAAAAAATATTGCGAACTGATGCATATGCAATTGAAAGACTTGGTAAAGTTCACGAGAAAGATGATGAAATACACTGACTATGCGAACATCAAAAGATCATTGATAACGAAGAACATAAGAAGACCCTGTTTGTCTGTTAAGTTGATCAATTCACTGGAGTGAATTGTCAACCAATGATCTAACGATTAACACCGATGAAGTGAATGCAAAATCGATGGACAATTTGGTAAAGAAGAATCGATCTGAGAATTTACTCGCGAAGAATCAAGCGTTCGCGCAGTCAGATTCTAAAGTGTTCTCTGAACCTGATACAACTGTCTCTATAGCTACAGTAGAAGAGTCTTACAGAAATCACAACAAAAATTTTCGAACCGATCCAAGTACATATATGACAACATTCATCGTAAACTAGCTCAATGTGGTTACCAAACTTTCTGCCGGAGTCCAACATCACGCCTAGGTACTTAACCATTTGCATGTGTTAAGCACCTTCCCTGTCAAAGCAATACTAAAATTTCTCAGAACTTTCATTCGCGTCAGTAGTATAATCTCTGTCTTTTCCTTTGCTATCTGAAGGCCCAAGTTTTCACACCAATTTAAGATCGTCTTCATGTGGAGATTCAAAATGCTTTGCATACTTTCTTTTTTCTTCAGACCCACCATGATAACAAGGTCGTGTGCAAATGCAATAGCTCTCAAATTAACACGATTATCAAATCTGGCTAAGAGATCATCGTGCCTCCTTCAAAATTATTCTGCAAGAACCGGCAAACTTGCAGACTTGCGATATGACACCGATTACCCTTGCGGAACCCAAATTGGTTTCGGTGAAACGGTTCCCAGTACCTTCTCGATGGCTGACTTGGACGTATTCTCTCAGATCTTCCTCATCGCCGGTAGAATACTTATTGGTCGGTACGACGAGGCAAATCTGAGATCCTTATCAGGTTTCTTCAACAATATCAACCGAGTCACTTTCCATTTCGTTGGAACTCTTCCCATCTCGTAAATAGAGTTCACCATGGCAAACAGTTCCTGCGCTCTAAAGTCAAAGATCAGTTTAATAATTGAGCCCGGAACCCCATAAATACCAACGGCTTTATTTACGTTCAGCCGGCCAATCGCTTCTCTTAGTTCATCCATATGGACCACATTCCCTGCTCCTAGGGTCCCAACGCCATTATCCTCTGTTACATCCTCATTCAAGACACCCATATCCTCAATTAAGAGGAGATTTCCAATGATGTTCACAGCCTGCTCCCTTCTAAGGCTCACGTACGGCTTACTCTTTCTAAGTCTGGCTATGATTCTTTTATAGGACAAACCCCACGGATCACGATCGAGGGTAGCAGTGAAATCCTTCCAAACCAGACTCTTACTAGAGAAGATGGCTAGCCTAAGCTCTTTCTTGCTCTTTCTACAGTCGGCTTCCAGCTGATCGGCACACTTCTTATTTTTACGCCTCGATCTCTGAGCTAACCTTCTCTTCTTAAGGGTCTCCCCTCGGAACCGCGCAATCTCATCGTTCCACCAATAATTTGGGTTTCTACTTCCCCTAGAGGGAAAAGCTTTCTTGAATGAAACCTCGCAAGTTTCCTTAATAATCCTCTGCAGAGAATCCTCATGTTGTATCGTCTCACCTAATTGCGCTCCCAACAACTTACTTTTTGTATTGTCAAAATTTCTTAAAAACATCTCAGGCATAATGTTCTTCGTTGAAAACTCAAAAAGACTTGTATTTATAGGCATAGCCCAGCCTTTAAATTCATGTAGTACGTAAGTGTCATCCAAGGCACTATAGTCTTCCAGAACCACAGAACGCTTATGCCTCTCAAGGAACTTGCCACTCACATTCATAATGTCCAGGAAGCTCCTACTAGAGATTCTCTGAAACAGGGAGCCAACCCGGATCCCAATAGGAGCAAGGTGGTTCCTATCCAGAACCTCCGACAGCATCCTTTCCCTTCTCTCCATCTTAGTGCCATCCCATGCCATGGATTTAGCATTGAAGTCACCCGTAATGATCACTTCTTTGCATCTTCTTGCAGCTGTCCCAATGGATATGCCAAGGTTATCCACGCACTCATCAAAGATGTTTAGTCTAATTAGGTAACCACTCACGCAGTACGCTTCTCCTATCTTGATGTCGACATACCCCTCCTCTTCGGTCAATGTATCTTCGTTGTGGTGGAGTTTATTGAATCTAGTTACCCAAATAGACGCATCCCCCTTCGTATCATTATACAAAAAGGGAAGTTGTTAATTCGACTCGACGCTTCTAGGCAAGCTGCTGCATCAGATCCTGCACAAGCTTACTCCTATTCAGATTTAATTGAACGACCTTCAGGATGCCCTCCCTTTAATTGCCCCTTATGTATTAACTTCCTATACGTAGGGCACGCTAGCGACCCCATAACGTGACTAGTCCGTAGCTCGGAGCCCTTGCTACACAGTGTACACTTCGGAGCGTTACCGCAATTTGTGAACGTGTGCCCCATCGCGCCGCATTTCCGGCATTGCTCTTTCCCAGGACTAATCGAACACTTATTTGTCATGTGCCCAATTTCATAGCACCTATAGCATCTAATCACGTTGGGGAGGACACGCGTAGTGGCAATAGTAAGACCAGTTCTTATTTCTTTGCTCCCCTCCTCGGTGACCATGGGCCTGGTCTTCGATGAGAGGGTCGGAGCGCTACCGCTCCCACACCTCTCGTCTAACTTCTCCCTGAACATCTCAGGCCGCTTAATCGGCAGGAGAGTCCCTGCCTACAAATAACATCAATCTATAGTTATTACAATATAACTTTTGAATTAAGTTGTAACAATAAAAAGATTTTGTAAAGAGGTTAAATTTTATAAAGATGGTAAGTGAGTAACGTTTTGTGTTGTTCTAGCGGCAAAAACTATTCACTATCGATTTCTCGAAATGGCCTGTTGCTACTGCTATCATGTATCTTCATCGCTCAAAAGATCAATCATGGGTTTTTCAATATGTCTTGACTGGTCTCACAGTTGTAATAATAACATCATTTTTAATCTTTAAATTCGGTGAATAACTTGATTCACTGTGTTCATTAATGGTTGAGTAGCTTGTGGGTAACCAGTATGGCGAATTCTAAAATGAATACAAATTTCAATTTTAAGTGCTATATGCTGCTCCGTCAAAGCAAAGGTGCAATTTCGAGGCGTAGCTGTACCTTTTTTCATATCGTATTGTGTATTCTCTCAATCAATGGAGATTTGAAAACATATTATTTTCCATTTGCTATCAAATATACAGTAATGTAGAAGCGAAATAAGTAGACAATAAACGTCAGTTATTTAAAATTAGAAATATTTTTTTACTTTTCTCGTCTGTTTGAGACGTCTCGTCTGTTCTAAAATATTTTATGAAGAATAACAAATTCTCAATTCTTAGAACTAAATAGGAATGTGCAAAAATTACATTTTTTTTACATGTGGTAAATAATGGTAAAAAATATAATAATAAAATATGTAATAGAATATAATCAAATAATTCATTTTGTGAAAATTAACATTAATAGAATGAATGTACGGAGAATAAATAAATTTTGCTTTAGTATGCGCGCTGATTTGTTTAAATTAATATAACAAGCTGCTTTGCTACTTATACTTCATTTTAAACCATATACCTTAAAGATTTTTGGAAATTAAGTACTTTATAATAACTTAGAGAGCGCTCTGGGGCATATTTTACGGAATTGTGTAAACATTTTATGAAAAATTTCCCTAAATATTCCTTAAATAATATATATAAAAATATATTTTCTGCAATATATTTATATTATTCAAATTTTTAATTTTTCTAAATTTACTTACGTACGAAATATACGTGTATCTGCTGAAATGTATATTTTTTCAGACAATCTGTTTCCTACTTGTATAGTATTTTCACAATTTCTTACGTTGGCACTATTTATATGCATTTAATCAGAAAAGAAATTTCCCTTCTGATTTAATTAAATAATACATTCTAAAGATATATTATAACTTATGCATTATTATTCTCAAAAAATCTTTTTTTCTACCATCTCTTTTCCCTTAGTTACATTCCGTTTTGCTTAAAAACTTCGAGACAAAATAAGCTAAAATGATTTTTAGAATCATTCTTTCCACTTAAGCTAATTTGCTGTTTGTTTTTGTTGCAGTCCTGCACAGTAGGAATAGGGGCTTAGGACAATGTTGGACGATCCCGATCTCGATAGTCGACATCAGAAGTAGTTGAGTCATTACGTTGCGCTATACGTTCTTCAGTAGAGTCTGGTGGTAAATTATTATTCTAACTCAATTTTTACTTCCTAGACTGTGTCTCCATTGTGCGTTGTAATATATATTATTTTCTAATTATATTACTTATCATGTTACTTTTAAATATATGTTAAATGTATTGATAAAAATATATATTTTTCAGGCGATTGAAAGCATCATGAACTGATGCTGCTGTTGTTTCAAGAAATCCATTTGTTACAACAAGTGACGATAAAATAAACCAGCATCGTATATTAAAAAGATAAGTATCCTTCGATTTCATGCATTGAATATCTATTTACACTACAGACCCTTCTCATAATATTCTTCGTAATTTTCCTACTTTATCCATAATAAAAATTATAATCTGCATGAAACATTCCGTTAAAAGAAAAGAAAAGAAAACTCTACCTTGTTAATTTATTGTACATGAAAAAGAGTATTTAATTTTTCATCATATAGTGATAACGATAACATATGATAAAACAGCGTGAAAATAGACAACGTGAAAGAATTTTGCAAAATAATTTCGAAGAAAATTATGAAATCTATTTCTATAGTTACAAGTATTCAATAAATGTTTAACATTAATTTATAATGATATTATGTTGTATACATAGTGAGATTAGATATCTTAAAAGTAATTTGCTACTATTAATGCT
>CM026168.1:10639585-10720635 GCA_014825975.1 Bombus haemorrhoidalis | reverse complement strand
TAAGTGTTAAACATTTTTGTTAAATATTTAATAATAATGTAGTATATTTGACTATTTTAAAAGTATTTATCTGTACTAAACACTGCCCGATCATGTTCTGTAATTTGAGCACCTAAAAGATTGATGCCCCAATGTATTATTTATAATATAAAGAAGAAATTGTGACAAATATTAAATGAATTTAGTACACCTTTAATATTTATAATGTTAAGAACACAATTACTCAATTCTCTTTAATGCGTATTAAAAGTGAACTTTAGATGTTGAAAACCGTCTGTCTCAGAACCACTATCAATAACCTTAATATATAATAAATATAATAAACCACAAATAAATAAAATAAATATAATATGTTATAAATGTAATAAATACACATGGAACATTGAAATATTGAACTTTTGTGGAATCTTCCACTTTTCGTCATAGCTTATAAATTATTATACATTTCCATTGATCTTAGAATCGTTTCAGTTGTCACGAATTGCTGGAAGTGAAATTATGTTTCTGTCACCCAAAACAATCCAAATGAAACATTAACGGTTGACGGATTATTTCCTTTACATTTGTGAATAGTTCTATAAATGTAAATATATTACAATTTACAATGTTAAATTGTAATAATGTTCTTTTTTATATTAATTAGATTGCTTTAAAATTATTTTTTTCTATGTACATGTTATGGAATATTAAGTCTAGAATCATACCTCGGTATTTTTGAATCAATTCTTCTAACTCCGTTCAGATATTAAGAATATGATCAATTTGATTGATCAATGATTAACAAAAGGATCTGATTAAATCATGCAAATTACAGAAAAATTAAAATTTTTTAACAAATGTAACGAGGTAGATCCCGCGAATATTATGTGAATTCTTGAGTATTATAGCGATAAATTCAATTAACTTATAAATAAATATACCGTAAAAGTAGTAAAGAATTTTAGTGTTATAAATTATTTGTTTTTATTAAAATTCTTTTATTTAAAAGTATTTGATGAAATCAATTATGCTCTTGCAAAATAATCGTGCTTCAATTTAAATACTTACATTTAATTTTTCTAATTTGTTGTCATTTTTGAGGGCTTTCGATGTTTGTGTCTCCAGAAACTTATATATGGATTTCTTAAAATTCAGGTAAATCTATTCATCGGTGAGGCACATCGTCATAAATTTTCTCCTATACTGGTATGATGAGTCTGTTTTAATTATTTTTATCATAAAATGCATGTAATCATGCGTTTCCATTTTTATCAGTACAGATTTATTAAGTAATGTAGTATACTCTTTTACGAACGAATGCTTACAAACTGATAGCACTTAATGTGCTACTCGCCGTATTAAAAATATAATCAGGATGATCGAGCCGAGATTTCTATTTATACGGGCAGTATCACTGCGTCTTTGCCTATGAATGGACTGAGATTTGAAATATTTTGGTTCATACAACCTATATTTTCGTTCAGTCGCAGGGAGATGCGTTCGCGAGTAAGCACGTCAACGAAAGTCGTAAATTCCCGTTACGATTATAATAATCGACACCACGAGCAGGACGATCCCCTTATTTCTTGTGGGATAATAGGGGTGATTGTTGCTGTAATCAACAATTTTATAATAATTATATTTTCAACAATTTCTTACATTCACAGGTTACGCCGTTTCGCAATATATATCTGATATAATTGGTTGATAGTTATGTATTTGATAGTTGAATCGTATAGGCAGAGAATAGTTCGACTGGATGTCGTGTAAAGACGAAGATGAATGATTTAAAGTAGTAGAAACCGTAAGTGACTACTCCAATGAGAGATGAGAGACTTAGCAGAGATGACCGCGTTATAGGGTATAGGGAGAGTAGGTGACTGCACCGTCGAGAGGAGTTAGCGACAGTTAGACCCATCTCTTGGTATTAGGAAGGAAAGCTCGGTATGGGTGTGCCCTTTTGGGATAAGAACGGATTCGTTGTTCAAACTTTTCGATGGGAAAGTGAGGGTAACGATCCGCGATGCCCATTGGTTATAGCCAACGTTAGTGAGGAAAATGTGAGGAGGAATGTCCTGACAACGTGGCTCATGGGTGTCTTTGTTCCTGGGAAATACTATTTTTTCCATTATATAAATATCCGCCTTTTTCGCCAGGTAACTACCCACTTTCTCCGTAAGTTAATAGAACGAAATAAACCCAAGGACTTTACTAAGAAACAGCCATAAACCGAAAATACTTCTAGGATTCGAAAGCCCTTTAAAATTTAAAATAAACAGATTGACTTAAGCAACATATGTTGGCCATCCGATTAAAAAGTTAAAGTTTGTGGTGGGTCCTTCGGTTTATTGAGGGTCGGACTAATGGTACATGGGCTGTTGGAAGCCAGGCAATGAGAGATGGCGTGCTGATTGTTTCACGCGACATAATACAACCCAACCGCTTCTGAAGTCGATCGCTCTTTTGCATTATAGGTTTCCCTTTATTTCCTCAGATAACTGTTACCCAGTTTTCATTTTTCTTAGTGGATAACTTTCTTAGTGGATGCAGATTCGGGTGAATTCACGTTTGGCGGAATCTAATCAGATTACATATCTATATGTATACGTTTTTCTAAGTGTGTTCAGACCTTTCATTCGGCAGAACGCAAAATTGTTTCACGAAGTTTATTCACGATATGGAGTGTCTGTAACAAACTTACTTTGTTTCTCTTTAGCTAGAGCTTCTCTGTGAGCATGCTATGTAATTGCTCACAGTTTTTTTTATCTCATGTATGTTCCTCTTTAAAGTAAAAGAATATTATTATTAAATGATATGTATGATATTTTTAGCAGCAAATTTAACAAAATTATTGTAGTATTTACCTCTTGCATTATTAATTTCGAGTTCTTAAACTGTTAGCAGGCATTTTTCCATCAAGTTTCTTTGTCCCGCAGTATTTATATGTACTTTGTATTATCGGAAAAGTAATGCATGTAAAAACGCAGTTAGAAAGAAATGAACTGCGAGAAACAGCGACTTTAGAATTTTATATTTGGTTTCTCTGTGATTGGTATTTTTTCTCCGATTTCCTTAAGTCCAATGGTACTTCTGGAAAATACTTCTATACTTATATATTTCTATACTTCGTGTTTGCCACTTCTGTGGAGAGAGTTTTTATGACAAATGCTGGCGACATTCGAAAAGGGTATCCATGCGTACAATGTTGACAAATCGAAACAGAGGTAAGATGTGTTGATTTGTTGTTACAACATCTTAGTAATATTATGAAAATCTTTGGCTGTTGCTCCATGCAAATGGCAGCGTTAGGTAGACAATGTGGATGACATTGTGTTACTTTACCATCGACTGTAGTTAACGCAAGTTCGTTTCATGTTGTGTAACATCAATCCACATCAGAGACCAGGCCGCACCTGAGGGCGAGATGGCAATCAGATGTCTACACATCTTTGCTGCGTACCAAGTACAATATTCTTAAGGACCCACCATAAATCTTGGCATTTTCATGGTTAAGGTCCTTCAGACCAAAAACAAGCATCTTTTATTTCAAATGTTCTTTACATTTTTGCCTACTACGGAAGATACGGGAAAGTTAGTTTTCTCATGTTCGGTATCTTCCGTTATCAACCTTCTCTCAAGCCCTTCCTCACCCACGAACCTAGAAAATCAGCCAATTAACAGCGAAGTCTATTTAACAAATCAGCTCTTTTCGTGTTCTTACACCCACCCATCACTAGCATCCCTCCACCACAACATCGTCACTAAACTTTACTGATTTTCCAACTTTCGAACAGTCAACATCTTTTTACCGCGTTTCTACCCTTAGATCAGTTGCCTACTTAGTTCATATAAAGTTGTTAGAGTAAAGTGTAATTTATACGTGTCAATTCAGTGTATACTTAATTGTGACTATTAAGTGCACAATAAAGTGCAATAAAAAGAAAGTTAATAGTTGTATTAAGGCTCCTTCTTCTTTTTTTTCATAATCTGAGTTGTGACTTGTGATTTTATGTAACAGTTGCGCGAAGTTTATTTATCGTTATGTTTCGTGCGTCAAAGAGGTGTCCGTGTCCCGAGGCAAAACAACAACATGAGTTGCTCTCAATTCGTATCGTCCTCTGACTCATGTGCCACATAAATTAAATTTTGGACTTCTACCAAGCATTAACAACCAAACATATGTGTACTATTACAGTAGAAAAATTTTTCCATCATTATAAAATGAATTAGTTGTGTTAAAGGTATTATAGGATATATACTCCCATCAGGCCACCGGCCTTACCACAAACATCTTCAAAGTGTGCACAAAATCTTCTGCAGTTATCTAACTGCACCCTGAAATATCCAACCTCCAGCTTAGTTCTCAGGAGGTAACCACCCATATTGATTTCCTTTATCTTAGGGATACGTTTCCCCGTGAGTAGGATTACCTCCGTCTTCTCTTGGGCTATATTCAGTCCATTATCAACATTGTCAACATTATCAACATTATCAAACATCACCGCGTAACCGTATTCATCGCCCTACCAAGTCTTTCCGTTATCTCCTCCTGTTTAGTCATATCGAATATTAACGTCAGATCGTCGGCAAAGGCGACTGCATTCAGGCACGGAATATTCTGTAATTTCCTCAATAACCCATCATACACCATGTTTCACAACAGCGGTCCGATTGTCGATCCTTGTGGGGCACCCGCAAACATTTCTTTTAACCGACCCACCAATGTTGTGTACAATTATTTTTCTATCTCCCAGTTAGTTACCCAGAAGTGTCAACAGTTTTCGGGGCATCCCTCTTTCTTTAGCCTCTAGTAGAATCTTATTTCAGCTAAGAGTGTTAAACGAGTTTTTAATATCCACCGCTGCGAGAACGCATATCCTGTTTCTCCGCTTGCTTCTCTCCCCTAGTTCATCAACTCAACACAATGCATCTACCTTACTTCCCTCTATGGAAGAAGTCGAGGCCAATACTCTCCTCAATCAAGTTATTAAACGTGTGCTCCCAGACTTTACTAAATGCTAGTAGCACGCTGATTGGACAAAATGACGATGGGTGTCCCTACCCGGTTTCGGAATGAGTACTATTCTCGCCACCTTCCATTTCGCTGGTATCTTCCCACTATTATTTACCGCGTTTAACATTCTTAGCAACTTATCTGTTCTTCTTTCCGCTAATACCTTAACCACCATCCCTGGTCCCCGGGGGGGGGGGAGTCCCCACTTGAGCCTGGGCCCCCTTTTCATACACCAGTCGGTGTCAAGGCCTCGAGCTCGAACGGAGCAGACGCCGCCAGGACAGTCGCCGACGTATAAGATACCGTCCATTATCCCCTTATGATCCTGATGGCGGTCGTCCTATGTAGTCTCCTCGGCAAGAGCAAACTGCGACGACTTGTCATCAGATTTCCTTCCCACATCAGAGCCTCGTACAGAACCCGGGAAAAGACGACTGTCTCATATAGTCGATGCACTTCGACCTCGGTCTCATCGATATTCGATAGCAAGCCATATAAGAGCCTGAAATACGGCCCGAAAGTCCATTGACTGTCGATGGTGAGGCCCAGATATGTCATCTGAAGCCCCACCTCGACATCCACCTCGTTTATATCCAAACACGAGTCGAGCGGAGGAGCTGCTCTACGCCACCAGTTGTAAAACCATATGGCTTCCGATTTGGCAGAGGACATCCTTAGGCCCAACCTGCGTATGGCACGCACTGTGCAAACAAAGGCGAGCTCGCCGTGACGCAGCGTCTCGTGCCACCAACATCCTCCGGCCAGGGCCAATGTATCGTCGGCGTAACACACCACGCCTTTGCTCGGGGGCAAGGAACAGCGAAGCACCGCGTCGTAGCCGATAATCCACAGAATTGATCCCAAAACAGAACATTGTAGAACACAGCGCTCAATAGATCGCCGCCGTCCCCCTTCATTCTTGACAGTGTATGCGAACCATCTGTCGGTTAAGTAGACCCAGATGACACGAATAATGTAGGGAGGCACCTCGAAGAATTTAAGGGCCTCCACTATCTCATCCCAGAGTATGGTGTTGAACCGTTGTCTATGCCTAAGTACACAGTTCACCGCGTCCATCGTCGAGCGGCTCTTTAAAAGCCATACTAGCTTTCGTGCCAACCGGGCACCCGCTCCAACATGTGGGTCTCTAGAAGGGCGGCAATAACTTTTTCAAAGAGTTTGTCTACCTCATCTAATAGGCACACTAGCCGATATGTGGATGACGAGTCCATCAGTCGATCCTCTTTTCAACCAAGGACCAACTTCGCCATATATAGGATCTCAGCCATGACCACATCGTCCCCGCCCATACCCGTCCGGTCCGACATTACGTCGCGAGAAGCCTCCGTAACCACCAATTCCCTCTTCACTTCACTGACCAGGTGATGGAAGTGCGTGACTGTCCCGCATTGTCATCTTGCGAAGGGAACAATATGTGAATGACCTCCGCGAGCAACGCCGGATCTATATCCACCATCAGTGGAGGGAGAGGGGAGGGCTGGACGTAACTCCTTTATCATTGTCCTGTATGGCCGCCACTAAGGATTGGATTCTATCGAGTGGGGACTTTACTTACTGAAATGTTTAAATTATACTCCTTATCATTATCTTCTGGTGCATTTTCCATCTCTTGAGGAGGTACCAAATCACACAATTCACATCTTCGCCCACGTTGGCATCACATACTAACTACTGTAACTTACTAATTACATTACATAGTATTACTAATTACAGTGATAAATTATACATGTATATATTTCAATATTTACACTAAACCAGTCGCCGGAAGACGCTTCAATTTCTCCGCTTCTTCCTCAATGGCACGAAAGTTATATCTAATGATGTGTAACACTTATGAAGCTAAATATGGTTAGAGAATACTTGCTGGTTTTTCTTAACTTTTCCGCTTTGTGTCTCAACGCATTTTCATTGGCAATATGATTTTTATAATGTTTATCACTCATACAGCACAAGCGATGACACACACTCAGCTAACTTCTTCATCTTCCATGATGGGATCATGGAGGTTCCCTGATTTTCAATGACTTCGTACTTTAAAAATCACAAATTCTGCAAAACGGGTTTTTCGTACATTCTTCATTTTATTTCGTCCTGACTTCCTATTTTGAAAATCACAGACTCTGTAAAGCTACTCGTCTTCTTACACTGTGACCTCGAATTGCTTACGCCGAATGCTAAATTGTATTTGAAGACGAGCGAAGCGTTTAATTGCTCGCTTCACACTGATCGTCGCGCCTGCGTCTACGGACAAAATACCGTTAACTTCAAATCTGGGCGTGAAGAGTATTCCTTGTATAACTTACTCCTAAAAAGCAACAAACCCAGAATCATCACTTTTAGTCCAGTCGAGTTAATATTTATTCAGAAACAAATTGATACAAGAAATGCTTTTGCCTAACATGCTACAGAACGGAATTTAAAAAAATATAATCGACTTTAAAACAATTTTCCTGCATTTCATAAACAAATTATTAATTAAACGTAAATCCTTGTTACATTTTGCTTTAAATTATTTATCCTAAGTGAGAAAGGTTCAGTAGAAAATTGTAGACAAGAGAATTGTGTGTAAAGTATGGCATATTAAATTACGATAAACCAATCTTTAGATTGCAAATCAGTAAAACGTGCGAAGAAATCCAGCTTGCTTAGTTTGTTGTTGCTGTACATACATGGAAAACGCGAGAATGTAAGCGAAGTAGCAACACAATACACATATACGTATTTACATATGTTGCAAATATAAGACAACAAATGCAAACAAGGAAGAAGAATACTAGAAACTGGTTAAACATTCTTTAAATGCAATAATTTTGAATGCGTTTTCATAGTCCAGTCTGAAAATCTTAACTGTTGACCGCTGTATACTTGTATAGTTTAACAGTTAACGTCAAATATATCACATTTCTATGATGAGAAGTGCATCCTTCATTGTTAAATCATGTTTCGCTACGCAGTTCCGGGTAATTTTAAATTTTATTAGTAATTCCGAAAATGTCCGAAAATTCTTTATTTAAAACATAAGGGCGTCCAAAATGCACATTGTTATTAACAATATACGCCGAGGAAGATAATAACATTTGCTCGCTTGCGACAAAAAGTACGATTTTTAAAAAGGAGTAGGTATCTCATCACGTTTTTCATGTTAATAATGGTATTCGAAGATTTATTTGTATATGTGTGCATTTCTCAAGATACTATGTATCTTGTAAATTTTTTGTACATCTTAGACAAAGTGATCGAAAAATAATCAGTTCATGAGATGTTTTAAATAAATGGCTATATTTCAGAATATTTTAATTGCTTTCTTAAACGGCTCAGAAACAATTAAGACTTTGTTAATCCCGCGATTAATAACATAGACTTTCGTATTATGCGATATAGTGAACGATATGTGTAGTGGCACTCGACAGTAAACTTTCCAACGCTTCTGTCCCGTGGCTCGCTACACAAAGATCCTATTCTTCGGAGAAGATGATTGCCAGATATCGATACATCCTCACGGAATATTTTCAGCTAGCCTAAGGACTTGCTATTAATCTTAGGATTTATTTAGCTGAGGTTCTCCAAAAGGGACAAACAGTCTTCCTCTTAGGAGTCCTTAAACTTATCACCTCCTACGGGAAGATACGAGAAATCTGCTTTTCTCACGTACGATGCTTCCCGCTAGCAACTTTCTTTTAAGGGCAGTTAGCATCCTTTTTTCTATTAATTCTTAATTCTAAAGGGGAGGCTCGATGTCGTTCCATCTCCGACATATTAATAAATTTCTATTGTTAAATGTACTCAAGTGTATCTTCCTCGACTATCACGATTCATCACCTCAACCTCATATGCTTTGAAATATTTAAATGTTTTCCTACGTTCGAATACAACTAGACTTACACACACACACACACATACACACTCTGATGCATGAAATAAATCATTGAAGAGATTATATTTATTGTATGCAAGTTAAGTTCTTCAAAAGTATATGTCTAACTTCTGCGATAGAATTTCCTATCTCCAGCTTGTAATTATTACAATATGGTTATCAAGACAGATTGTATTGCCGCTTTTTAATCAATCCACTTGACTAAAATACAGAGATTTTAATTACTTCCGCAATGAGGAGTTTTGTTCTTCGATGTTTCCAGTCAAGAGTCAAGATCTAAGAACCAAGAGTCAAGAAGTAATCAATTTCAAAATGGCTGCAATTTGTATTATATTTATGAAGCGATGTAATATTAATATTGTTGCAGATGAAACTTACATTTTACTCTGTTTTACTTCAGCATACCGTTTTTTACATTGATGTAAAGCTGACGAATTAAATATTCAAGTAGTAAAATTAAGACATTAAATCGGAATAATATTCCGGTTGACCATGGAACAACCGGAAGTTTCAAATAGTAATAACTGGATATGAATAATATTTTCAAGTGACTCCATCATTTGTAAGAAAACTATCACTGAAATATTACTATTCCGATGAAATTCTTATCTAGGAAATAGCTTTTCTAGTACAATTTTCGCACTTATAAGATTTCTGCCACAGCCATTCTTAATCATTCTCAAGAAACTAATAATTTACGCTTATGGGAACTGTATCACAGTCACTGCTGATTATTACAGTGGAGTGCTTTGTGGTAATTCCAAAATAAAATAATATCATACAATAAAGAAACATTATGAGATATTTCTTGTAAATATATATCCCAGGAAAATAATTCTCAATAGTGCGATTTAAGCGACTTATTAAAACTACGATTTAAGAATTCTTAATCTACTTATTCTTTACAAATAACGTTACTAAGTAACTCACAAATATCGAAACTGATATGTTTTTTACAAACATATATAACAAGTAACGTAAACAATCTTTGCCTCAACCAACATCATAAAACAGTCTTTCAAGAATATTAAATTGCATACTACATGGAGAACATGTAGAAATATGAACATGGAGAAATATGATTTACTCTGAGAAATGCAAGAATAATTTTGAGAAAATTAGAGATACATTCATTGGACGCATCAGACATACAGGAAGAATTTCTCATAATACATATACTAAGAACGTAGTTGTTATTCTCAAAAGCTTAGAATCATTATGTGTCCTGCATAATTAAAAGGAAATTTAAAAAATTTTTAGTAAAGAATTTGGTTCAAGATAAGTATATACAATTGATATTTATAATATTAATTTCGAATAAATAATGGAATTAACAAGTAATTACAAATTATAAGGACAATAGATGCCTATAAATAAATGATTTATATATTTATATAATTTATCTAATTTTATGAATTATATATATATATATATATATATATATATATATTAATCTATATTTATAGATTTATAGATATCTATAAATTAACTTTCGCAATCGGTCACGTATATGTATATTTTAATATAAATCAGAAGTCGCTGAAATAATTGCATATATATTTAAAATCATCTTTATTACCAGCTCGTTCAATATCAAAAGCCTAATTTTTAAAGAAAAATCTAAACAATTTAATTTATATATACTATAGCTCCATGCGCTCGACAACAGCCAGTTATTTGTACAAAGCAGTTTATTTAAAATATCTCCTGATATTCGAATTTTGTTTTTAATTACCTTATCTCAATATTTTTTAATACAAAAACAGATTCTGTTTTTGCAATCAGAAAGAAAGGAAGAGTAATACTTATAATCTCCATTTAAAAAATAATGCGAATTTTAAGTGTATTCAATGTGTTTCTCTGATGAATGTTATACTCCACAGTTTGATGGTCCCCAAAAGTGACTGAACTTGTTAGGAAGCGACCAACAAGCATTGAGGAAAGAGGGGTGACTTGTCTCAATTCAATATGAGCCTGCAGTAGAAACAAGCTGACAATGTGGCTTTGAATTTGAATGGCATGCCAGCAGAGTTGGAAATTTCAATAAAAATGAAAGAGAGCAGATCATGACGCATGATGTTGACATTGACAATGACATTGACGATGACATTACCGTACATGACGATGTAATAATATATATGTCGGAGATGAAAGGACACCAGGGCCTTCCCTTTGGAAATTTTGGAAAAATCCCCAATACTTTAGTCTAGGGTTTATCACAACTGTACTTACATAACTGTTTAGGATTTAATCCGATTATATTTGCTCGAGATTTGTGATAATAAGCTTGGGCTCGAAGTGACAACTAGTCGTTTAGCGAAACGTAGCCGCGGTCACGGAATGAACGTTTTTATCTAACAGAGGTATGGAGTAATTATATAGCTCTCCTTAAAAGAAATAATTGTAGCGGCACTCCACAGTAAACATTCCAACGGTTTCTGTCCCGTGGCTCGCCACATACAGATCCTATTCTTCAGGCAAGATTACCAGACGTCGATGCATCTCCACAGTATATGTTCAGCTAACCTGAGGACCCGTTATAAACCTTAGGATTTAGTTAACTAAGGTCCTTCAAACGGACAAGCAGTCTTTATCCTAACGGTCCCTAAATCTATCACCTACTACGGAAAGATACGGGAAATCTGTTTTTCTCACAAACGACGCTTTTCGCTAGCAACTTTCTCTCAAGGGCAGTTAGCATCCAACCACCAACATGGAAATTATGCAATTAACAGAAACGTGCATTTCCCTCACTTTTCGAACGAAGGCTTTCCTCGACGAATCCGATGATCTCGTGTCCCTGGACACACCCCACCATAGCTTTCCTCTGCAGCATTATCGTGACGGAAAATCATTTTCTCGTGAGGTCTCATTAGCGAGTTACATAACGTCTTTACAATCAGTGAATATTCTACGTTACAATAAAAAGTTAGTTGAGTAATACTTGTACTGTGGATAAGTAAGTCGAGTCCGACTTAGAGTTTGAAGGAAAGTACATTTGTTATCCCGTTGACCGCGGATTCGTTATCGAATCTAAGACCATTGTCATTAGTGTCTAATCACTGCGGTTACATGTTAATTTTGTAATATCCACACTTGTGCTAATAAACATTACCTCGATTATATAATAACGATGGCTAATTCCAGTGAAGATTCATTACACGCTCCTAACCCTAATCATAATGAGAACCCGACATATATATGAGTAATAGGAGCAAATCTTCTAAAAATCGATCATGATTCATCTCTATGAGATTATGTTGCAAAAAGTAAAGTCAATATCAAAACTCTTAAGCGGTGAAGTATTTACTCTTGGCAACTAACTTCCTCATTGAGATAAATCACGCGTCACTGATTTAAAAATTGTTTTTTTAGAAAGCTAAAAAATAGATGGATTAAAATATTTTATTAAAAAGTTATGTAAAAATATTCATCAAAGTAAATTGATACATGACAACATACAAGGAAATAAGTGTTGTTTCTTTAATTTTACTCTAGCCGTTTATTATTTGATAACATTGAAAGTTCTTATTAATTTCTTACAATAAAATAAAAAAATTATTATTATTTAGATTATTGTAATAATTATTGATAATCTGAAAAAGTCATTCGAAAATTGATCACGATTTTCTTCTATATTTTATGGGATTATGTTTACTGACTCACGTTATGTTAAATAATTAACCAAGATTTGCTTCCGTAGAAGATGATGTTACAATTAGTTAACATTTTTTCTGGATAAGGTTTTCATCTTGTGAATGAGTTCCTTATTGATGAGTTCGTTACTAATGAGTGCAAACATCACTGAGTCCAGTAACAATCGACTGAGATTTACTTTCAAGAATTTGCATTGCAAGGAGACAAGTGACTACTTGATCCAAATCGTTTATCTAGCTCCCGATTGCACCATTTCTATCAATTGGAAAAAGAAAATGTTGTAATCAACACCTTTTACCAATTTTATCGGGTAAACATCTCGTGCCCTCGTCAGCTATTTCCTTATTGACATTGTATTGTCGCTGAGATACGTGTTTAACAGACTTCTATCAAGTAACTTCTCTGTTGATTCGAGACTCATATACTATTTCTAGTTAGCGAAATAATCGATTAAGATACTTATTCATCGCTCTATCCTATCTTTTGAAGGTTTTTACCAAATAAATATTTTCTCATCTTGTTGGCCAATTTTTTCGTTATCTTCGTTACAGTTATCAGCTATTGATATTGGTACACACCTTAGTCCACATAAAAGATATTTATATCAATCTAAGTTTTTGTATAGATTAGTAAAGAAATATTAGTGATGTGAGGACATCAGTGACAGTTTTTCTAGAAGGCCTATTCCGACAAAACCGGCCACGCCAGTCACATTGGTCCCAGTAGTAGTATACTGAGTATACTATATATATATTGGGCCCTGCTTTCGTAAGTCCCTACTTACAGGTTTTGCCAGTGGCGGACTCCAACGGGCTCCGATTGGTAGTGACGAGACCACAGTGCCAGTTATGGCAGTCCCACCTATGTCTTAGATTGGTTCTACAGGGGTTGAGATCAGCAGCGGAGATTTGTGTTCCTCCCACTCTCAGCTGTTTGATATTGAACTTCTGGGGTTAGTGGTTTACAGCCAAATGCTGGATAGGTGGACCGAGAAGGGTCGCCAGCCGCAGGCTTTATGCTTCCCCGCATGTGCAGGGATTACCAGGCGCAGGCTTCCATCTCCTCCAGTATCCATCCTGGAGAGACGGTAGGACACTGAAGACCTGAGACGAGAAAAGGCTTCTGTAGGCCGGAACTGTATCAGGTAATAAGGTCAAAGGACCGAGTGCATTAGTTGAGCGTATCTCACAGATAATAGAGACGTACGCTCTTGAAACGCCACAAAATAGCCAGACTTGAATACGTTCGCGAAAAATGAGACATTGGAATAATGTAAGTTAATTATGAACAAATAAAAGGTAACATATCGAGAAGTAGTTGTATGTTCAAAGTTCTTGTTTTGTTTCATGAGAAAAAGTTCAGTTTGGATGATCCAGATGGATTTAATTCATATTGAGGAGACTTCGTAAATAAAAAAAATGCTTACATACTCTGTAAACATAATTTCGGTAGAAGAATATTTATTATGTAGTATGCATCTTACTCCAGGAGCAAGCATCAATTAACTTTTGCTACTTCAAAAATGAATAATGCAGAATATATTGATATTCTATAAAATCATTTATCCAAAATAACGGTTGTCTTTTCTTTACATAGGAAATCAAATTTCATGAACTTAATAAGATAATGCTCCGATACACAAAAGCCGAGAATCCCCAGCATGGTTTAAAAGATTTAATATTAATGAAATAGCCTGCACGCGCCTAAGATCGAAATCCGATTGAAAATCTATGTGGCATTATGGAACGACATATTTATACAAACAATTAACAATTATAAAAAATTACAAGGCTAAAAACAGCTATTAAAGCGTGAAATCAAATTGATGCAGAGGTTATACGTTATTAAAATTACCCATTTTAATCACTTAAATTATAATTTTAAGATTTTGTTGTAATTTAACTAATATTTATAAAGTCTATATAAATGTTGTAAATACATCGCTTATATACATGTGCACCAGAAAAATATTTTTTTTATTACTATTAAATCACTGTTCAGAACTCTATTCTTATGCGTCGCAGTGTATTTAGTAAATAAGAATTGTCTACCTAGGTTCCATTCTTTTAATTATATTCGTAAGAAGTATACGAATTTGCATAAAAATCACAGTTTATTAATTTTAGATGGGAAAAATATAACTAGAATTTAACGTGGTACGTGCATCTCATTTTAGAGATTAGGGCGAAGAAGGAGCGACAAAGTCGCAAATCAGGTCCCGAAAGAACGGGTACTGGAATATGCATATTTATTTGTTGACTATCTTTCGGGATCACCCCGAAAATATTTTACAATACTAATATGATACCATTAATATATCCTATGATAATAAATACAGTGACTAAGCAGAAAAGCTGAAGTTGAAGTTGAAATACAAGTAGAAAAAAATGGGTGAATTCAATATACATTTTGAAAGAAAGAGAAACGTTTGATAATATATACTAAACCATTCCGTGACGTCCTCCATGTTAGTGGGTTACAATACCAATCATTATCTTCGCGTTTTCGATCTTTCATACAGTCTCTGTTCACTTATTAACCTCTCGAAATATTTATCAAAATATCGACTCGATTTCTATAGCAATTTTTTACATTTTGTAATAAAATTAAACAGCTACAAAAGCATGAAAACATCTCGGAAAAACGCTTTCAAGTATGAAGTCAATCTTTAGACGCAAATCTTTAACATCATATGATTTTTCAGGAACATAGAGATAGATAATACAGATGGGAAAAATCATGATGTCGATCTTCATATTCTCGTATTTCCATAATCGTGGTTTGTATTTTGGAGACGAAACAGCAGCCCGTCGGCAAAAGAAAACGTGTCTGTAACGACACATGGTCAACGGAAGATTTGAATCGGGAGAGATTCATATTATTCTGTCTTGGAATACCAACATTGCTTTGGTTTGCTAGGTTCAAAGATAAACGAATTCCGGACAAAATATCGCCGTTATTTGTAATCGTCAACCGCAGTTACATTTGAACTTTTTATAATAACACCGGTCGATACAAATAGACGAACGTGCTTTCTAGGACAGTCATTGTAGCATTGTGCGAGCGACAATTACGACCGCCATACATTATCTCTGTACCTATATATTTACATGAATTTTAATATACACGGACTGTTACAATTTTATCATTCGTTTCTTTAATAAACAAACAAACACGTTTAATAATATATACCTCATGAGCAAGAGATAACGAAAGATTGATCGTAAATTCGGAGAAGTCAACGAAGTCACTAGTGTAGACTCTGACAAGAGATTTGATCAAGACTCGCAGAAGCTTTCTTTCTTATCTTTTTCTTTTTATTGCTCTTTTTTTATACGTGGGGAAATCCTCATGGCCGCTCTTCTGGGAACCGGCGGGGTAGTGTCGGATTCTTATCGACTAAAATCCTATGCTGGCCCGCCTGACGTTCAACAAGAGTGCCCGGGACATCTTTCGAGTTGCTGCCAGAGTATTCCTGCGGCCTCTCCCGTTCTAAGGGAGCTATTCCACAGGTCTAGTTTGAGCATTAAGAGGGGCCATCCCCTAAGCCGTCGTGCGAGTCCGAGGAGATCCCAAAACCTCCTCAGTGTGTCGACCTCTATGACCACCTAGGGCGGCGCAGGGCTGCCCTTCGGCACGAAAATCTACAAGGGTGGGTTGTTCTCACTCTCTCCCGCTCTGTCCGCTCCTTTACGAGCATTATTTCTTCGCAGTAGGAGTGGATTACAAAGAACTCCTGTTGGACCTTCAACATCACTTTCACAACTGACGAGGGGTCCAAACTCTCGCCAATCGCTAATCGCAGTATACGGCGGGGGGCCTCCTACGCCGGACAAAACCCTAGCGTGTGCTGGGCCATGTCCTCGCACTCTCCTCGCAGTGGTGGCAGGTGCTCGTCACCTCTCTTTCGATTTTCTGCAGGTATTCCCCAAATATTCCATGTTCGACGTACACCTGCGTCATCTGGAAGGATATCGGGAGCTCTCTGCGGTCCCTCCAAGCCTCCCAATTTGGAAGGACCGATTTAACGGCCCCGTGGCCATGGACCTGATCTTCGGTGAGTAGGTCGGAGCACCACCGCTCCCATACCTCTCGCCTAACTTCCCCCCGAACCTTATACTCAGCTAGGAGTGCACCAATCAGCAAAAGTTTTCGGAAAATACATGATTTAAAGCGGAATTTTCTACTAAAGATGACAAAATAATGTATCCAGTTTTCTAATTAGAAGCAATCACAATTCACTTATCAATCATCGATATATCGCAATTTACTTTTAATCAAATCCCATAAATTCTCGATTTAGTCAGTTTAACGAATATTGAATCATTCGTTTTGAATTAACGAAATGAGAAATATTAATAAACGATTATCAATTCACGTCACTGTGTTGTTTGAGACTGCAGTATACAATATATTTACGTCATGCAAGTCCTTACAGGTAATATGATGTCCCACTTTCATATCGATTTATAGGGTGTATCAATGATTAGATTATACAAATGACGAATTAACGTAGAGAATCTGTTCCGTTCGGTGACTTTTTACATCCATCAGAATCATCCCTTGGTGGAAGTGGCCATTCGCTACGTCAATACAATTAGTTGGACCGTAATAATCATAAGGAACTGCCATCAAGGCCGTTAAGTGGTATAAAACCTTCGAGTTAAGAGGTGCTTTATGATTATTCCTGCATCAGAAAAAAGTAGGGTGCCTGTGAGAAAAAGTGTGTATCAGGACTAGCAGAATTCGGTTTGGAAAAGATGTAAAAAGTAGAATAAAATCACTTGTGAGGTTGTGGTAGTAAGGAAGCCATATTGGAACGCGCAACAATAGCGCCGCTGCAGGAGCTACTTAGGGAACTACGCAAACGCAGTCATATTGGGACGCGTGCCGAAAGCGCCGTCGCGCGGGCTACTTGAAAGTGGCAGTGATAAGTGCAGGCATCAGCAGCCATTTTGTCACCATTACGCCTTCGGACTTAATGGAAAAAAACAAAGGCAAAATTATGAATGAGTATGAAGAGGCGGAAGAAGCTACGAGAAGAAAGGACGAAGAAGAGTTGGCTCCTGAGCTCATACACGCTGGCACCAAATGTACAAGGAAGGCAGGGTTCCCGAGAAAGCGTTCTTCCGCTACGCACTGAGCACGGGGAGCTTACAGACCGGCGAAACCTGGGAGGAAGAAAAGACCCCCGTCGTCCAAACGCCCCGCGCGAGGGAAAAGAAGGCCGACGGATCTTCCCAGTTCCCCTGGAAACTGGCCGAAAAGATGAGAGGCGGACATAGGAACAGAACTGCTCCATCGTGCTTATAAGGTGGCCAAGGTTACCGAAATATCTTGCAACCTCAAGGGCACGTACACGAAGATGCTGAGGGAGGCAGCGAGGTCCATCGCTGCGGACGCAACAGAGCTCACGAAAAGGACGGGTCTCGCCCCCGGCGCCTCCAGGACGTGTGACGACATGGAGGCGGAGAACGAGGCGCTACGAAAGGAGCTAGTCAGACTGGCCTCGCGCTCCACGGCGGAGAAAAGTGACGAGTCAGCGCGTCTCACCGCGATGGAGTGCAAGATGAAGGAGTTAGGTATCTCAAACTAATGGAGGAACGCCTCCAAAACATCGATAGGAGGAGGGACAAGGAGGTCGCCTTTAACTACGAGAAGGGTGGAGCCTGAAGTTTCAAACACTCCTGTGACCAAGGAAGGAAAACGGGCTGCCATGGAATGGCAGACCGCAGAAAACAGAAAGAAGAAGAAGACCGAGAAACAACCGGTGAAGATAATTTCGGCGTCAAGAGCGACGAGTCCGAGGAAAGCCCCGAAGAGAAGATCGGAGATCGCGGGAAGAAGGGGATACAAACTGCTCCTCCCAGGCGTCGTACTGGAGATCTTCGAGGACCAGAAGAGGGGGAAGACCGCCGCGCTCGCAGCACAGCTCACCCAGATCCTAGATCCGAGCAGGATCCGTGTGGCGGCACTTTTCCGAGCCGCGAAAGCAGGGGTTGTCAGAATAGACGTTTCGGCCACAAAGAAGGAAATCAAGAATCCTGGCGAAGGAGGGTGTTTGCAAAGCTGAGGACGTTCAACTGGAAGAGGTCCGCTCCCTTCGAAACGATCTCGGATCAATATGGATACGAGGCTCAGCCGTGACAGTGAAAAAACTGGCCCATGCTGACAAAATCGTTATAGGATGGTCGCGATCCAAGCCATCGGGCAAAGACATGAGACATGCACCTCCAAGGAGGACACCGAGCCAAAGGATGCACTGCTGCGAACCCGAAATACCTGCGATTTGCGAGGCGCTCGGGGCATCGTCGGCTCACAGGATAGAGACCGGCCTACACCTTTCTGAGGAAAGAACCACCCGCGGATCCGCGGTCGCAAGTAGTAACAAGGTAGGCTCGCTGCCCCAGGCCCTAAGCCCGCGAGCAGGGTGGCTGGCGCGGAGGAAGCCATGAAAGCGATGAACTTAGGAGATTAAAATATGCGCATCCTCCAGACCAACCTGGAACGCTAAAGACGGGCGCAAGATCTACTCTTCCGAAACATCTGGGAGAGCACGGTTGCCCTAGCGGTGGCGGCCGAACTATGCAGAGTTCTGGATACTTCGGACTGGGACGGAGATACGCCGTCAACTGGACATCAACCGCTCACGGAGTCTCGCTGGAGCGCGGCAACGGATACGTCGCGGTCGAGTGGAGAGGAATGATGATGGTGGGCGTGTACGTATCGCTCAACAGTGGATGGGCAGCGTTTGAGAAGTTCCTAGACGGAGTTGATGACTGCGTCAGGCAGCGCCTTCCACAGCAAGTGCTCATCCTAGGAGATTTCAATGCTCACTCCATAGAATGGGGAAACCCTAGGACCAACGCGCGCCGCCGCGCGCTGTCGGACTTGGCCGCGCGTCTTGGATTTCAGGGTTTAGTTCCACGGGTTTTAGGCTGAAGAGTGGCCGAAGGGGTAAAGACACTCTTGGACTACCTCTATATATTTATGGAGGTAAAGGACACACCTAGACCTGGAACCAAGGTGAAAGATCAAGAAGAGGGACGAAGACCCGCTTCGGGCGGCTGCAACAGCTGCAGCTGCCTGGAGCTGGGAGGCCTCGACGTAGACGACGGAAACAGGAGTGGTGGAAGAGGCCGAAAACCTCCGCGGAGTCATGACTGCAATATGCGACGCATTCATGCCGCAAACCATGGTGGGCACCAGACGAAGCAGAGCCGTGTTGATGGATTCCCGACATCGCGGAGCTAAAGACGACGTGCGCTCAGGCCCGAAGACGGTACCAGAGGGTTACCGCAAACGACGACGCAAATGGCGCCGCAGACGACGAGGAGGAAGTTTCTCTGTGATACCATCGGGCGTAGCGCTCGCTGCAAAAGGAGATCAAGATCACGAAGGACCGTTCCTGGTCGATCCTGGTCGAAGCAGTCGAGTCCGATCCATGGAGAAGGCCATACAGAACGGTGACGCGAAAACTTCGCACGAAGGGTCTCCGCCCCCCCCCCCGGCTATGACGGAGATGGAGCCGGCGTTGCTTACTGGACGCTCTTCTCTGTGCAAGAAAACATCGCGGCGGAACAATTGCGGAAAACAATTCCGGACAATGGAGTGGACGGACGAATGGGAAGTTACGGAGGAAGAGCTGTGGGACGCGACCAGAAGAATCTCCTCCCACGATGCTTGTCGAAGTCGGCAAGCTTCTTGAGAGAGTCGTCGCCTGACTAGAGTGACACATATCGGGGCGGGTGCCGGGTTGGCACGAAAGCCAGTACGGCTTCCGGAGGGGCCGTTCGACGATCGATGCGGCCTGGCGCGTGCGAGCCCGCACGGAGGACTTGGTTTCCCGGAATGGCGTGACACTGGCGGTGTCTCTGAACATCGTCAACGCGTTCAACTCCATACTATGGGACAGAATAATGGTGGCCCTGGAACAGGTGCCTGATTACGACGTTCAGCTGATTCGCGCCTACCTCAACCACAGGTGGGCATAGTACACCAGCAGGGAAAGGGAGGATAGGCGGTCCGTCGAGTGCGGCGTTCCGCAGGGCTCGGTATTGAGTCCAAACCTGTGGATCGCGTACGACGAGGTACTGCGCTGTCCGTTACCTCCAGGCGCGGTCATATTGTACTGCGCGGACGACACTCTGGTCATGGTCAGAGGACGCGACTGGCACGAGATGTTGCATCTCGGGGAGGTCGTAACAGCCTGCGCGATACGCGCTGTGCACGGACAGGGTCTGAGTGTCTCCCCTGCGAAATCGGTGGCCATCTGGTTGTACGGCAAGAACAGGCGAGGGACTCCCCTGCCCGGTCTGTGTAGAAGCATGTCAAGAGAAGCTGTCAGGATGGAATCACGGATGAAGTATCTGTGTCTCATTATCGATAGTCAACTTACTTCAACTCCCCGATCCCGAAGGTGTCGGCAGTGGCCAACGCCTTGTGCGGCCTGCTGCTGAACATCGGCGGGGCGGCAGTCACGGTGCGCCAACTGTACGAGGGCGTCGTTCGGTCCCGAGTGATATACAGGACCTCGGTATGGGTGGACGATCTGATGGCGAGTCGCCGCAGCATCCTACTCCTAAGAAGGCTGCACGGGATGATCAGATGCATCAGAATTGTCAACGAATACCGAACGATGTCCCACGCGTCGGCGATTGTTTTGGCTGCGTTTCCATCGGAACTCCTGCCGTTGGCACTCAAGCAAGAATATACCCACTTGAGAGCGCTGGACCCCGGGATGGACGCGGCCGAGCAGGCGGCCCCAGATGACCAGGGAACCGTCGAGGAGGATACCTGGGACCAGTGGCGGCCTCAGCTGATCAACGAAGGAGGCGAACATCGAGGCGTGGAGGAGGTCCTCCCAAGTTGGAAGAGTCGCTGGTCTACAGGGTGACCCAGATACTCACGGAACACGGCGTGTACGGCTAGTACCTGATGAAGATCGAACACGAGGCAACGGACATCTGTCACCACTACAAGGAAGGCAGGGACACAGCGCAACACACGCTGGAATTTTGTGCGGCGTGGAAGCTGCCCCGCTACAGCCTTTGTTTCGTCATAGGTGAGAGATTGGCCTCCTCGATGATCGTGGAGGCAATGCTGAGCGGACCGCAGGAGTACGAGGCTCTTCGCTCCTTCTGCGAGCATGTTATGCTCGTAAAGGAAAATCTCACATTGACTGTGAATATTTCTATCGATTTCTTTTTACTTCTTTCATTAGATTAATTTATGCTTCGCCGAATTATCATGGAGTTCATATTAGATCAGCACCTTAACGCTTTAGTCGTTGTTTGTTTCGATCGATTATGTCAGTATGATATTGTTTCTTCCACTGATTCATAAAGTGCATGTGTTGATACATTACTATAGGTTGTTGCATAAAAGCAGAAGATACACGTGGGTACAGACGTGCGCCACGGTATTATGCCATTCGAAAAACGTCGAGGAGCAAAATATCATTTGTATCAATTACGTTATAAGATATATTTCATAGTGTAATATAATTTTTTTTAAATTAAGTATAACATTACGTTTAAATTATCAAGTAAAATAAATTGTTTCAGCGGCCGAAAGTGCGAAGATTTAATTCTGGAATGCCTAATAACGGAGAAAGGCATGCTGAGTATCCAGCAGCTGGAAATGATGTAAGAAATGGATCACCGGAAACCGACAGAGGAGTCTTACGATTTTTCTCTGTCCACTATTCTCCTAAAAAATTACCAAATGTACCTCTTTAATTGCTAAGACAACATCACATCATAATACATTTCAGGAGGTATGAATCGCGGTGAGCCACAGAATCAACATCAGTAACATCCTCATAAAGTGAGAAGCGATGCTGCCAGCACATCACGATAGCATACCTTAATTGCAGCAACAACTGCAGATGGCGGTAAGGAACATTAGCACGTGTGTAGTGAAATTACGTGAACATAAGCAAATGCTACACGAAGAGGATGACACAACTATGGAAACTACGAATAACGAGAGAGAATTCCATTTCAAGAGGTGAACAAGTGCTGTGCTTGACCAGTCTGAAATTGAGGCGGGTGAAAGATAGAACGAGCAACGTCGACAGTACTGGCACTTCCGTGACAGATCTAGAACAGGCGATGTTCAAGCATCTGTTAGTTCAGAACCCCAATAAATCCTATTCACCGATGTTACATAAGCATGGACGCGTTGTTCAAGAACTAATAGCAGAGTTCGTAACAGTGAACTACGGCACCACTATCAACGATCGCTCTTCTACGACATTTCTACGCCAACAAAGAGAGTGTGACATAGAACAGATGAGAACCGCGGGACGTTGAATTGCATGCAAGATTCTGTTCTTCATCCATGGTAATACGGACACGTATAGGCAGATTTAATGCTTATCAACGTTACTGATGTTATAGCTGCCAGTAAAGCAGATTTCTGCTATAAATGACTACCTCATTCTAAACACACTTTAACCACCTCATTTGTATTCTAATCATAGAGATAGTAACATGTAATCTGCATATTCTATCTTTATATCTCTATGTTATATCTTCTGTCCTTCTCTAATAAAACATGCATACTGATGCCGCTCATTGATTGAGATGCAGACACTCGTTTATGACATGGGATCGCTGTAGACCGATGAACCTTCGTAGTTGCTTATCACGTTCACCGGATGCAACAATTGCTGTTGTAGTTGCTTCTTCCTTGGAAAAATGAACGATATGAACGTCATTGCCGAGCTACTCCTTTCGATGGAATTTTTCAGATTGTGTGTTGCTTATACGAATGTATGTTCATTCTAGATAGTTTTTTCAGAACCAGGTGAATTGGGGAGAACTAAAAATGATAAACAACATTTACAATTTAGGCAAAATATTCAGAAAGTGGAAGATAGCTAGGGTAATTTTGCTAACAAAGCCAGGTAAAGATCCCCCCCCCCCTCTCCCCAACAGTATTTTGCCATCGATAAATGAAGTATGGGAAAATACTTTCAAAAATACTATAGAAAAACACGGACATAGTATTTTAACAGTTATATGATGAGACTAAATAAAGAAAACTCCAACCAATGCTGGAAATGCAAAGAGCCCGACGATGCGGAGCAAGCATTGCTCAAATGTCTAAGATGGATCTTACAACGTACAGCCATTAAAAATTTTATTTGTGAAAGCATCAACACCGGAAACATACTAACATACTAGACATATACTAAGAAACATACTAAAACATACTAAACATGTTACAGCTGATGATAACATACGAAAGAAATTCCAAATATTTTGTTACACAATCATGAAAACTAAACAAGCCAAAGAAAAAGAAATCGAATAATGATTATTTAAACAAAATACATGAAAATTTTACGGAATTAAATATCTATTTATTTATAAAGCTAAATTGGGCAGAGGACTATTTGGGTATCTCATATCTCCAGCGTACTAGGTTCCACCAAAAAAGGGAATCCTTGTACTGCTACTGGACGTGATTCTTTGAACTTTTTTTTATTTAGTTTATTTTTATTTAGGTAGTCGATTAAACGCATATCACCTCCTCAGTTCATTTTTATCAAGTACGACGTTATCGATTTAATGCGGAGTAAACTACTAGCGTCACTGGAACGGTAGGAATTATAATTATGTCAATCGTTGACATAATTACAATCGGATTATTGTCGGTATGATAGACGATTTGTACCTCAGCGGTATCTATACGTCGATAATTATATTTTTATATGGATATAACAGTATGTAAATGTATATGTGTGTATGTGTTGAATATTTTCAGTTGAAGGGTTTTGCTAGACATTGAAATTCGAAATTTTCCAATCTCTTTACAATCTTGACTAAGTTGGTAGTAACTATTCTATAAGGAAAACTGAAGCAGGAAACTATACACACTTTCACGCAAGATTACAATACTGCTTTATCGTCCATCGATAACATTTACTTATTTTAGTCAATGTTAATACTCAATTAACAAGAAAATCCTTCTGATAATATTCCATATGAATTTTTAATTGGAATTAAACTCTTTACTTCTCATTTAAAAAGCGGGAAGAATTTTGTATGCGTGTTTCTTGTGCTTCAAATTAATTGCTCAGTTTATTCAATTACAAATGACTATAGTATAACAATTATGTAATAATTTATTATATTGTAATCAAACTGTAGAAATTTTATTTGTATTTAAACTTTTACATTAAATTCTTTTTCACGCGTTCGAAATATTTCATCCTCTATTCATTTTAAGTTAATTTTAATAAATACTTACCAATAGAACACTGTACCCAGTAAAGAAAAAATTAAATAAATAATACATTTTCACATGTTCAAAATATTAATAGTAAGACACAAAATTTCAATCAATCAATATAATTTACATCATTTTTAAATTAGGTATAAAAACAAATGTTGTTGACAACAACATGTAAGAAACAAAACGTACCTTTATTTTTAAAATATTGATATAATTTCAATTATTCAAATATTTTTCATTCATTCAATCGTTTCTCCTTATTTTTCGATTTTATCGATTCCGTAATTATTCTAAGTGTTGATTCTGTTATTCTTTAATTTTGAAGTTTTAGAGCTATTGACACGAGATTTATATTTAAAACAATTGGACTATTCGAGACCATTGAAATGGGTAAGGATTTATGACACTGTTGAGTGGGTCCTCAGAGGGGTCTTGGCCTGAAAAAGTTCTTGAAGGGACAACAGTGACATAAACCACTTAGTAAGAAAAGCAAATTTTCACGTTTAACTTTCACTCCCTTCTTGAACGACCAAACAGGGGCAGATGCGAACGCTTAGTCATTAATAGCTGTTATCTTCCGTCTTACGAGAATCAACGGTTAAGATCCGATCGCCATACACGAAGGGCAGAGGTGTCAATCAGAAACAGAGTTGTACCTGCGCCTTACGATATCTCCAGATGTTGATATGACCATCGGACACGACGAGCCAAATTCATCGAGCAGCTACCAACAGTCAGTCATAGAGTACACTCTCCTTCGTCTCACGAGGTTCAACGGTCGCTGTCTGACCGACTGACACGACACAACAGTTGATATTATATTATGTATGTGATGGGCAGTTCCTTGTTAGTCACGTATCCAATAAATTAATAAAATCGAAAATCTAAAAAATTTATATAGTCCATTTTGTAATCTATCTGTCTGACCTGTAACTCTTTTCCTCCGTCAACCTGCTCACAACTGCGACTGTATTTCAACAATATTTATGTAAATACGTATTTTTATAAATAAAACCAGAAAAGTGGAAGTTATGCTGTCAATTGCGAAATATAATAATGAGTATTATATTTTGGATATTTATACTGCATTTTTATACTTCCGAATTTCTCATAAAGTTGTTTAGTAGCATGCTTTTTACATGTATTTTAAATTATAGTATTAATGAGCAAGTAGAACAGATTATATCAATAATTTCAACATAATTTTTGCTTAGCTGAAACATAGTTGAATACGAATTTTATTGCCTGTCATTATATTCACAATCATCTTTCGAATTAGGTATATCATAAGAAGTACAGATACGTCATAAAAGACGCTAAATAAACTAATTGTAAGATAGCTCAATTTAATTGAAATTTGCTGTAAATTGTACAACTAAAAATAAGAAATTCTTTCCTACATATTATAATATGTATGTATATCGCAATATGAGTAATAATATCTACTCTGAGTACCAATGATAATTTATCGAGAATAAAGATTCGCTCTCATAAATCGTACGAATCTTTTGTTCTTTACTTTATATTACCTACATCCTGTATAACTTATCATTCAGGGGATTTTGTTAATGAAAAATGCTCTACCATATTATCGACTGCCTTATTAATTTAATTGAATATATCTAGAATTATTACGGTACTGGATTATCAGAGAATAGTACATAGTTTTCTGATATAGGAAAAATGTAAAGATCAATGATTTTTATGAAGATAAATTTCAGTTTTTATAAGAATTCTTACCCTCCCTATTTATTTTGTTCACCAACTATTAACTAAGAATTATTAAAGAAGCATTCATTTCGAAAATGTAAGAAACGTTCGCAGTGAATTAAATAAGTAATTTTGTTTGATAGTTTCCTGAATTTTAGTTTTATTCCAATCCTAAAAAGCATCATTAAATTTGAAATACCCTGGAATTATTTACTTGCGTGAAATAAAATATTATCATATATGTATAACATATGAAAACTTTTTTTTCTTATTTGGAAGTAGTTTACAATCAATTCTCATTGAAAATTATAAGTAAATTATTCTGGCGTGGTACTATAACGTGAATAACAAATGATTATCGTTATAAATGATTATGTTTGATTCTAGCTGAATCTAATGTTTAAATCTAGAGGCTAATGTCTTTTTAGCCTGCGAATCTGATCCGTCGTGTCAACTAATTGAGTAACTAGTGGGTTTTGGTGGTTGTTAATTTTTATGTTATATTACTAAATTTGGATAAATATCAAAACTTAAAAATAAATAAATATATATGGTACAAACAAACTTAATATTTAATGCACTGTGTATTACACGTAAGTATCCAAACTTTTTTATTGATAATATTTGAATTTTACTAAAATGTACAAATCAATACAATACTTATATTATATCCAGTCTGTTTCCGTTACATCCTCTTTTTCTCTAGCTTTTATTTTCTTTTTTATATATCACTTTCCCTCTCCCACCCTGAATTATTTTCCCTACCCTAGATTCTATTAACACTGTTCTTATCATCTCCGTGTTCCCTCCGTTCTACTTTTCAACTATCTGATATTTCTTCTTTTCTGACCTGTTCTTCTCTTTTTCTTTTCCATATAATTTCATTTAATCTTGCCAGGTTTGCTTTTCCACTTTCGTTTACCATATCTACTCAGTTTGGATCTTTATTTCCTGTCATTCTACCGTGATTTAGATGTAACAGGTTTCTTTTATCAATATGACATTAGCATTCTGATTTTCATTTACAATATTCTCCAATCAAATTCACAATTTAATTTCCTTTCCTTTAAAAAGTTTTTTTTAAACACACCGTATCTATCAAAAGTTTGCAGGCCCTTATTTGTGTGCATTTAATTTCTTTCCAACTCCTACACGTCGCTATACGCTTGAATAATTTTGAAAAAAGACGTAACGCGCTTGCACATTGCATCGAACAAGAACAAATTACATTCGTCCTGCGGCGAAAAAAGGGATTCCAAGAGGAAAGAAAGTATTTCGCATAAACAGGAAAAAAAAAATGATTCACGAGCGAAATGCTATTGGCTACGCCGGCTATTTCTGAAATAAAAAGGTAAAATTCATCGCACATATAAAAAACAAGAACTTTGCATTCTATCGCCATTCTATCATGATCAGAAAATAAAACGAAAAGGGAAATAGGAAAAATGTTAAAAAGAACAGAAAAACTTGTCATAAATGAATTCTCAAATACCTTTTTTTTGTTCGTGCTCAGAATCGCAATCACAAAAATTCCAAAAGTCTGGTTTATGTAACGAATCCTTCCAACTTTTTCGAGAGTGGTGAATCTTTCTAGAAAAAGTACAATCGTTAAACAAACGGTCCTGTCGTTTATTAGATTTACAACTAAAATAAAGATTTAGTTTTAAATTCAAGTTTTATTTATCTGACAAATGGAAAGGACAGGATAAATAAAATTTGTTTGAGATAAGAAAATAGAATTTTAAATTAAACTGTCCTTTCCTTTATTACATTTATAAATAAAAATTTGTATTACAAATAAATTTTCGAAATTGTTGTGTGAAATAGTAAATGTATTTGTATAGATGTTATTCTCTTAATTTATCGTTTAAATGATATGGAAGTATGTTATTATTATTAACATTATGATTTTTCATAACATGCACTTATTAATCTCCTACTGTGCTCAAAAATAAAATGAAAGAAACAAAGATAACTTAATATAAAACATAATTAACTATATAATAAATAATTTTGTATTCTTTTCTTATAATTTTATCTAGATTTTTATACCGACTTTAGAAAAGAAGGAAGGTATCTATGTTCGACACGTATACTTCTTTTTTATCTATTCTTTTTAATACTAATATATTGTATGTGCTTTTCCAAGTTTTTACTCTTTTTTCTTCAAATTCTGTTACAAACACGTTTCAAGTTTCAAGCTTTAGCTTTTATTAATATGCTCAGTATTAATAAGATTATCTTTATAAGCTCAACATTATTATTAAATATTTCATAAAAATACTTGACTTTCTTTAAACAATTTTCTTTGAGATATATTTTTCACTTTGCCTCTGCATATATTTTGCTTTACTCTGTTAATAAGATACAGGACAAATAGTGTAAAGATTTCTTGGACAAATATTTTATTAAATTCTTAGATGGTGAATCTCCTGTATTATGAATTTTAAATAACAAACATTTATAATATAATCTGGTAAGGATAATATGTTTTTGATATTTTTGTGATTCTTGTAAATCACTAAATTATTAAGTGTTTCATATAATTTTTAAACTCTCTACAATTTTCTATGACTTAGCTATTTTAAGTGAAACCCATATTTTATATCTTTAACGACAAATTTCTTATATCATTGTATACAATGCACACTTTGGACTTCACTTTAGTTCAAATTTCTGAAATTTACCTAATTCGTAAGCTTCTTACGATCGTTGTTCTTTTAAAATCATATATTCCATTTCTTACATATGTACTTCTAGTAGTAAATCTTTAATTTCGTAAGTCGTTCTATGATTTTCTTTGTTAAATGTAATATTTTATAGAGATTTACCGCTTTTGTGATTTATGTATGTGTACATGTGTGTATGTGTGTCTTTGCAAATTATTAATCGCTAGATGCAGTAGAATATTTCGTATCCGAAACTTCATTATTCGAACATTTCGCTATCGGAACAGAGTGTCTATTAATAGCAAATATCTTGTCCTGTTACAAACTCTAGTATTCTACATTGTATAATATATTATTATACTTACATTATTATACTTGTATTTTAGATAAAAAATTACGAAGAGGTCCTACTGTAATAATTTTATCCTTTATAATGATAAATGCTGCGCTTAATAGTGTATTATAATTCGATTACATTTTAAGATCAATATATACTAATAAAACCGGCATTTGTAATTGTCAAATCTTGTAGAATTATTTTATTATTAAATAAGCTCTTTATTTTCAAATCTTCTGATTTCTGAATTATAAGATAGACGATGGATGAGCCTCGATCAGACAGACCATTGAGCGAGTCAGACATATTTAAAAAAATTTTTTTTCATGTACACATTTTTTATTTATTTAATTTGTACTTTACAATTTATACAGTTGGACGTATTTGTAAAATGAACATCATCGTTCCGCTCCAGTAGTTTAGTACACGAATGTTCGTGAAATAATTGTTTGGCTACATTTACGAATTAATTACAATTAAGGAAAGCAATGATATTCGCTGTGCACCAGGTGGGTCTCACCTGTAGATAACACAAGAGGCATGGATGCTTCTGATTACATAAGTGTTTAGTTAAACAAATCAGTCAATGCAGCGAAAGCTGTGGCAAAAGATGTGCACATAACGTACGCGGCTGTTTCGTAGATTGTCGTATTCCCGATTAAGGAACAAGCAATTGTTATAGATACAATCGATGACGTTTTTATGAAGGAATTTACAATGGCATTTATTGAAGCAATTTCTCCGGTTAATATCAGATTAATGTCTGTAGAATCTGAAACGACAGGATTTTGCTAGCCAACAACACTCAAGTGATTTAGTATGAATCTTTCTTAGACTAATTATTGGTTATATAGGATTAGACCTTTTTAGGATACGAATAAATAGTTTCGAAGTACAAATGCAATTTTTTTATTCCGATTCTTTTTATTATTTATTGTATATCATACAAATCTTTTGATCATTTCTGACAATGTAATCATTATTGACGTACGATACAGCATGTGTGCATAGTCATCAAAGTGAAAAAAATAAAAATTTTTTCTAAAACTGGATAATTTACGCTGGGTTTGGAGCTACAATGAATGATGTTCTAACAGTTAGAAGAGAGATATTTTTCTTGGCACATAAATGAGTTTATGTTATTTAACACTAGAACTACCGATAGTTAACACGAAGCTATTTCTACCGAAACCAATCAAAATGACTAATCTTTAAAAAATATGTAATAACAGAATATTTTTATATTTATTAATTTATTACTTTCTTATGGAAGGAATTCCATGTTACGTAGTACATTTTTGGTATTATTAATCCATCTTGGACCATGATCCTTAAACGAAGATTGACAAATTTATAAATTATAGAACCAGTCATGTTGACTGTGGTGGTATTTCTAGTGTTAACATCTAGCGAACTAGCGATCGATGCGGAATTTTCTTGATAACTGATATCATCACATTGAATAATACGCAGTAAAAATTAAAAAAAAATTTGGGAAGTTGTACAAAACGAGGAAACTGTTTAATTAGGATTCGATGCAAATACTAGTCAAAATGGCTGGTATTAATATAAGTAGCCTTGATACAAAATTATTTTAAGATTGAATACATAAAAAACAAAATAAAATTCATTATATTATTTTTTTAGTTATCGTTGCGAAAGTCATTGCATCATTGTGGAAAAAATATAACATGAAGTAAGAATTTTAAAATGAAATTGTAAAACCGGTATTTGACTGGTGTGGTAGTTTTAGCGTTAAGAAAATATTATGAACGAACAATGAAATAAAAGTTTGAGGTTCAGTCCATAGAGAAATTTGTAACGAAGTAAGTGAGGTCTGCCCGCAATTGATGGATCAATTAGATTTCCATTTATCGTACACGTCAATTTAAAAAGTTAGTATAAGTAATAAGAAGAATAGAAATATAAAAAAATTATATACGTATTTCAAGACAATATTTACATCCAAAAGAGATCTCATATAATATAGTATACCATAGTTGAGTTAAAAAAAATTCATAAAAGTCACTGCTTCTATTGTTGTTACATGAGGATCTCTCCTTAATGTAAATATCAATATTGATACTCACGTTTCAGTATTTCGTATTCGCTCATTTTCAAGGTTAATCATTCAGGAGGGGGAAAAAAATTTGATAATTACGGGCATAAGGTACACCTCGCAAATAACACTTATAGGAGTAGGTATGAACGAAACGAATTTCTCCCATATTTTAAGTTCTTGACGACTAATTTATATGGAAATTAATGATATAACTAAATTACCCAATTGTATACAAATTGATCGTGACAATGTTACTTATTGGATTTATATTTTAGCCGATCATCCAAAATGTTTCACTTACAGAAAAAACAAAAATTTAGACAATGTCCAAACGTTAATATAACCACAGAATACTCGTTACCTGTTAAGTCACTTATTAATCTGACAGAAGATATTAGTTACGAAGAAACTGTAGCTATAGATGATACTCTCGAAGTTGCTGAATTTGATGTCGACATTTACAGAGAAGACGACAAAAGTCCTCTGTCAAATACCGAGTCTTGTTCTACCAATATGAAAACTTCGAGCAATTTATATTTCTCATCAGACGATTCCGACACCAAGGTTAATCATGAATAGATTACTACAAGCAAACGTATAAATAGAAAAAAGACGATAAAAAGTCACGAACAAATGCAATTAGTAGCAATCAGGAACTAAATATTGAGTTATCTGAAGCTTTGCTTCAGTTAAAGACATTCTGACTCAACACCAAAACACTATTGTTTTGAATTACACCAACCTAAGCAATTTTCTTCTAAGCAATCTTAACCATCTTGACGTAGCTAGGAAGCTTATCGACGACATTAAAGTACTGAGCAACATGTTACGAATCGTCTATCCGTATCCCAAGCCTAACACATCATAATACATAATAGAACAGGGTAACTAGAATTATAAAAAAATGGGAAAACCGTACACTGACCAGGATACCACCCTTCAGTCAACTTAATTACCTGAACACTTCTATTATGAATTTTCTTATCGCCATTCACTCCCTAAGTGTAATTAGATCGTTACAGAAACAATTTTTCGTTATGAATAGATAACTTATTGAAATTAAACATAAATATTGTTACGCTATCGCCGAAGGGCGACTATCTAGTCAGGGTGTTGTTTAGGTTACGTAGTTTTTAATCAAGCGAATCCACTATTGTTAATCGCACTGGTTGCCGAATGAAATAGGCACGAGGACAAATCAATGTATGGGTAACGAAGGGAATCCCAGGAGTTGGGTTTCGTGGGCAAAATCGATGTACAGCTAACGCTACGAGCTACAGGAATGTGATATGCGGATGAACCAACGTATGGTTAAAGAAGGGAGCCGCTAGAAACGTTTAGTAGTAGGCTTCGTAACAGATAATGGAATAAACATCTAGAGCGACGAAAGTATACCGTTGTGGGTTTCCTGGATTGGATATTACGATTAAGCAAAACGTTATATAGCAAAGAACAATATATATATTCTATGAGTCGGGAAATAAAACTGTTGAGTGTAATAGTCGCGATATTTATGTTAGACTCTAAATCATAAAATAAGAAATTTCGAAAAGAATATTGCTACTTAAATTTAATAAAGTTAAGTTTCGATTCCGATGGAACAAGAATCTAATCCTTCTCAGTTTTCACATAAACGAGAGAGCAGAAGACAAAGAATAATATGAGATAATGCCTAACAGTAATTCGACGTACTATATGATTACTGAAGAAAACTCAACAGAGACCTCGATATCCGATCTCGTAGCAAAGCTTTTGTTCAACTAATCCGTTTAGCCCTCATCATTATCCTTTTTATGGACCTACAAATTGGGGATAGGAGTCTGTGCTCTACGCGGAATGTTCGTAGGAAGAATTCTTGATTCGCGTTGATCATGAATTTTTTAGAATCTAATCCGAGCGTATAATCTCTAAACAAAGAAATTATATGACGCGAATGTAACAATATGTTACCTATCTAGCAGTAATATTCAGAATTTTATTAAGTTCGTCTGCATACGAGCTCATATTTAAGTTACTAGCAATAAGAAGACTTACTCGCAAAAGAAGCGATGAAGAAAATACCTATACCAGACATCAAAGTTTCTCTTACCAACTTATTTACCGATCCTAAAATTCAAGCGATGTCTTGATTATATATTATATATCTTATTTAAAGCAATTAATAGATACATATAAGTTACATTAAAATAATTTTTCTAGATTGATAGAAATATTTATGATGTTAACCGAATCAGTAATATTTAAATAATAAATTCGTATGTAGTGGTATATATACATATTATATATACATATTATATACATATATATATATATATATATATATATATATATATATATATATATGAATTATTATATTTTGTGTAGCCTGTTGATTCCAGAGAAATATAATAAACGCTGTTTTCACAGATTAATTCATCACGAATTTGTATAACTTAGTTAAAGTAAACTAAGTACTATTACTACGAATCGATCAGATTGAAATTTCATTAGCACTGTAATCAGATTCAACTATTATGTGTATTCGTAAATTTTGAAACAAATTTGAAAATATATATTGACTTCTTATATAAGTATGTATTTCACAGAGGCCGCAAAAGTATTTAAAGTCATTTATCCATTAATCTCAATATTCAGTGGAATCATTTAATATGTACTATTCATACGTAGGTGTGCTTAAGGTGGCTCTTCATGCCTTATACTAATTTGTCACTAAATGCAGCTAAATATATGTTTGCAATAAATATATTATAATTTCTATGTACATCTTCATATTTCAAACACATTTCGAATTTTATCGATATAATAATGGCAGTTGTGCATCATTAAAGCGTTATTGTGATTTCAAAATGTTTTATATAACACATACGATACGGACATAAAAGTTTCCATGGGAAGTGATCAAATACTTTCGAATAGTAATATATATTATTACGAATTGTTACAAAATTTCTCATTTTAAAAATACATTTTAAAAATATTCTTGTGATTGATCCGTCGGAATTTGTCGCTATTTACATGTGATGTCAACTAATAAAAACAATTACCATAGTTTTTATTAATACATAATACGAAGGACCAGTTCGTACTGGAAACTATAACTAAAGTTAAAACTATGCTAAACTACAGTCTATGATTAACTAAACTTATTCTTAAAAACGGGCAACTTTCGGTCACCACCTTCCAGTGTATTCGTAACACGATATGTCTTTAGAATAGAGATAGAGAAGCTGGTAGCTACTGGACGAAGTCTTGGTAATAGGGTAGAAAATCTCGTTAAGCTAAACAATCGATACTTCGAAGTACCGAGAATTGGTACTTAAGCATCGAACTACCGAAGTTGAGTACCCAAGTGCCATTAGGGTAGGTACCGAGCATTTGGTTTCCAAAAGACCCATATTTGGGAAATGATATTATGATACTTGTTAAACGCAAACGCTTAAACCGAACGAAGTCTAACCTCAAATAAATGGAATTTCTCTAGATGCTATATATTGGCTGCGGGTCGACCTTCTAAAGCTATTGGTAAATGACGATCTAGAAATCCACCATATTTGACACTATCATGAAGTCGGCCTATTGCATTTTTTAATAACTCGCATTAATATTCGCATTAATACTCAGCGCAGTTTCTGCTGATTATTACTGTTGTTTATTACTTTGTATAAGAAGGGATAATTTAAATAATTGAATTCTATGAATTCTTGCTCATGCCAAAAAGCAATTAAGTTTAGAGGATATTTTAATAAATTATACTTTTGAAGGAAAATAAAAAAAATAATGAACATCTCCTGAGATAGATTTTTGGCATAAACAACTAAATATGTAGTTTCTTATATGAAATAATGAAATTCGTGGATCAGCACATAAAGAAATGTGATACTATTTAAAAAAAAAAATGCAGTTAAACGTCACACGTCTTCATGTGCTCTATGTAATTTTATAATAATGTAAAATCGCGGGATTAATTGTTTCATTTTGATCATGATTAGCTATTTCGTGATCTAAGGAATAATTTGCTGTCTCCTTATTAATATCGTGTTATTTACTCTCTACCTTTTTTTAAACAGATCTCCATTGAACCGGAGGCGTAAAATTCGTCTGTGCTGGCGAAGATAAAACATTTCTTTCCATTTTGTACAATTACATGTCATTGTTAGAAAGAAACTATTGACATATTTTTAAGTTGTACTAAATGGTTCATATATAATTTCGAAAAATAAATAAAATAACCGATATTTAAATCATTCCCTCTTACACAAAGTAACAAATACAGACATAGTGCTATACTAGGATATTGATATATGTAACAGTAGTCTTACTTGAAACCCGTATTTTCAGTTCTCTAATATGAATTGCTAAAATTGTTCCATGGTACATTTTGTCGAATATAATGTACGAAGATTACGAGGTACGTTTGAAACCTAAGACCTGAGACACGAAAATGATTCACAGAGAGAGAGAGAGAGAGAGAGAGAGAGAGAGAGAGAGAGAGAGAGAGAGAGAGAGAGAGAGAGAGAGAGAGAGAGAGAGAGAGAGAGAGAGAGAGAGAGAATTTCAACGAAGGTCTGTTCTTGTAGGAATTCGAAGCAGCAATTACTCGCGAATGCCTTGGCTTCAATTTCTCCTCGAGATACCAACCACTCTAAAACTAACAAAAAATCGAAGAAGTTTGTTTACGCGCGGAAAGATAGGATAGCGATTTGATGACGAAGAAAACGAAGAGATTTGATGGAACTTTATGAAGCTTCTATCTAGTAAAAAATCTATGTATGTATGATGAATTTTCATTTCGCTAAAATGTACAAGTACTATACATATATCCATGTATTCGTATAAATAGAGAAAAACGCAATCGAAATTCAGTGAAATAAATATCTCCACGATATTGGTACAACGTATAGAAACTTTAGGATTATAAGAGTTAGAAAATGACACGTAAAAATACTGTTAGAACAATAACTTATTTTTAATAAATTTCTAAATATTAGAAGCTTTATAGATAATTCAACTTTGCGTTATATACAACACAACATTGTTTCATCAACTAGGATGAGATTACGAATGCGGAATCAGAAATGTCCTTTAGGTAACAATGAGGTGAGTGTTTAAATGTTAAGTGAATAATAGGAGGAAGATGAGTGATTAATAGGACCGAGTGGCGAGAAAAAGAAAGAGAGAGAGTAGCGAGAATATAAATAAAATTTGCGTTAGACATTTTTTTCTGCACTAAACATTTATCTATTATAAGACATACACTCACAGTAAAGGACACTAGACATAGACACTATTGTAATAAACAGCCGTAACACCAACCAACACAAATCAAATTTGTAAGATATATAGTGCTTTCTGACTTTAATGACTCGACTAGTATTTGTAAGGATATCGATTCATTTTAATATCGAAGTATTTGTAAAGAGATTTTCGAAACATTAGTACTCATTCGAAGATTTGAACAGGGTTTCTGAAGATCGAATATTCCGCAAATACAATTGATTTAAATCTTACAAAGTGAACTTTGGATATCGTACTTGATTTGGATTTATAAGCACATATTGAATCTTGTCACTACCCTATCCTATGCAAAAATAAATATATCCTTATAGAAATTTCATTCAGATCAACAACAATTGGCAATCAGTTCCAACATTCTCCTCCTACTTGCCGCGTTTTTTCTACCGTTCTCTTAGTTCACAATCATGCCACTCAATTCATTGTTGATTACATATTCATGCTCCTTTCCTCTGCCACATCGTAGCATCGTAGCAATCATCGCCGTCGTCTTCGTCTTCGTCGTCGTTGTCGTTGCCGCCGTTCGAAAATCAGGTTTCTTCACGCGATCACGTCGTTTCATTCGCGGCTGTTACATTGGCCAGCCTGTACTTGCAAATATGAGATGGTCCGTGAAAATTCGATTACCACGCCAGCTTTCCAGCTGCATAAACAAACTCGATTTACATATTTTCTTTTCTTCTCGCATGTCGCGTTCTGTCAGCTCACGTAAATTCGATGCGTCACGCCCGCACGCAACAAGAATGAGCGAAAAAGGCGAAGAAAACCGGAAGAGACGGCGTCCATGCTACTCTATGTAATCCCCTGGCGAGTGAGAAATACCTGAACGCTGCAAGAATCCTAATGAGCTGCTCTTCATTCCGCGGCTGTCAGGGGTGGCTAAATGGAAAATAAATGATAACTAGGACGGGCGCCGTGACGCCTTCGAGGAGACTCTTGTTTCACGATAGTGTTTTCCATTTAATGTTCTTTGGGTGGATTTTTTTAACATTTCCTCCGTTCCATATTAAACAGTATCTGAAACACAAGTCATTAGTTATATTACAGGGAGCTATTCACATTTTATTTAGTAATATATTTAAAATTTTCCATATATATTAATATCATAAGTGACCTTTAATTTCACAATAAGCTTTTTTTTTAACGTGGTGTGAATCATAAAATGACACTCTGGAGTCCATGGGAGCGTAATGTGGGACTTTTAGACATAGCGAGGGATACATAGGTCATGTTATAGTTGATTATTCCGAGAGAACTGATTATTCCGATTGACTAACTGGGAGAACAAAGCAAGTAAAACAAATGTGACATCACACAGAGAGACAGCTGACTAATCAGCTCGCGGTACTACTATTTTACTTTATCTCTTTACTTACTTTATTGCTTAGGCTAAAAACATAGCGAGCCGGTTTAGATCGCGGTGTATCTGATTATTCAGCCGACTGTCAAGTTAAGTCTGGGTAAAATGTACATAGCGCGGTTGTTCCGTCGAATAGAATTTACTTCGCTTCGAACGAGAAGCTAGAATACACTTCTTGCTTTTCAATTAAGAATAAATCAGTTTTTTAATTGACGTGTTAGGAGACAGTAATGATAGTGAGAATAATAGTTCAGGAGTTAAATCGTGGTTTTTAACAAATACTGTTTGAAGGAATCAATATAGAATCAATATAATTAACGCGGAAAGGTTGGATTTTAGCGAGTTTTATTACTTATACATGAGGTGGTGTTAGATGTAAGTGTCCAAGAAATACTCTCGATGTTCAACAATATAATTTATTTAACAATCAACAATCCTCGCTTTTCGACTGTTTGCTTCGCTGTTACACTTGACCCTTCGCACTTCGCTGCTCAAAACCTAATGAATCTTTGGACAGATTCTTTTCTTCTGTTGCCTGTTGAATGTACGCATTCTTCCGAATATTCGGCGGAAAGTAGGGATATCGATGGTACATTAGGCATGTCGGCCTTACGCTTTGTATCGCGAAGCCGTCGGAAAGTTCCGCCGTCGAGTGCCGCCACAGTACTCTCTTACCAATAATAACGTTTTTTTTAATTCGTTCGTCGTTAATATTTAGGAATTTCATGGATAATTCCCGAGTCCAACTGGCTATAGCGGTTATTCGAAACCTACTTGTAGCCGATTAGGAAAGTGAACTTGCCCGCACGCGTGGTGTAATAGGTTCTTGAATCACTTTCGCTTTGCTGTGTCCAACGTTTTGAGTAGTTGGGGTTTTGAACGGTATAAACACATCGTGGGTTCCTTCGCTATTTTCGCGCTGCTGATGTTCGATGTATGATCGGGTACAACGAAGGCGGGTTTCAGTCGGTTTATTGATACATTTATATGCTTGTTGCTTACTTCTGTGGTATAATTTTTCTCGCTTCGTTATATCAGCTTGGATGGCCCGCCGTAAAGTGGTTGTAGAGGGCCTCCGATCGCGTGATAGCGTGAAAGTACATAAGGCGAAGTTTCTAGTTCACAGAAAACGAAAGCTTACTTCGCGTCGTGTCGTGTGATCGGGTGTGGCCTGATTTTCTCTATCCGCTCTTTTAAACGGTTCGCGTATTCCGAGTTGGCCTGTTGATTAGCTGATAAAAAGAATTCTGCCAACAATCGTATGCCGATCCCATAAACCATTTCGGCTGCCGTTGCGTTCAGGTCCTCCTTTATAGCAGTTCGTATACTCAATAAAACAATTGGAAAGATTTCTATCTAGTTGCTCGTATCGTGGCATTTGATTGCTGCTTTCAGTTGTCTATGCAAACGCTCTGCCATTGCGTTCCCAGACGCGGGATGATAACCTGTCGTGCGTAAATGCTTGATGCCGAGCAACCGGCATAATTCCTCGAATAATTTTGATTCGAATTGTCGTCCTTGATCAGAAGTTATTTTAAAAGGCACGCCGAAACGAGATATCCATGTAGAAAGGGGGGCCGAAGCAACGGTTGCTGCTTACATATCGACGATGGGAATGGCTTCGAGCCAACGCGAAAAACGGTCGATACACGTTAGAAAATATCGGTAGCTTTGTGAATATTACATCACGATAATGTCTATGTGTATGTGTTCGAATCGGCCTGCTGATGCTTCAAACGTTTGGGGATGCTCTACGTACCTGGTGACCTTACATCGCTAGCATGGTATACACTGTCATGCCCAGTTTCTGCAGTCTTTGTTTATAGATGGCCAGACGAAGCGCGTCGTCACCAGGTTTTGTGTAGCGCGTATCCCGAGATGGGAAATTCCATAGAGCGAATTGAATACGCTACGCCGTAGAGCTTTCGATACATACAATCGTATTGTGTCGCCTGATATGTCACAATATATATCTACGTTTTGATTACGAAAACGTATCTTTTTCATCTGTAACGCGTATGTACCTGAGTTGACTAAGTCGCGTAGCTTGTGTCGTTTCCTTGCGCGGCGACGAGATTTTGATGGTCTACATACTTTCCGATCGCTTCGATGCGAAATAGGGCATCGGCTACGCTGTTGTCCTGTCCTCTGATGTATCGTATGTCAGTCGTAAACTGTCCGATGAAGTGGAAATGTCGGAATTGTCGCGACGAACATTTGTCGGGGTGCTGGTTGAACGCGTTTGTAAGCGGTTTGTGGTTTGTATAGATCGCAAAGCTTCGCCCTTTAACAGCGTGTCGGAAACGTTTGACCGCGGTGTACACCGCGAGTAGTTCGCGATCATACGCGCTATACTTCCGCTGCGCGTAGGTCAAGGATTTCGTAAGGAATCCTAATGGCTGCCAAGTATCGTTGGCGCAATGTTGCAAGACCGTTCTTATCGCATAATCGAATGCATCTACCGCAAGGCTAACGGGTACGTCCAGAATCGGATGCGTTAACATCGTGGTGTCAGTGAGGACGCGTTTTGACTCGCGAAAGTTATTTTTTTGCACCTTTTAGCAAGTCGTTGAGTGGTTGGAGAATTTTTGCGACCTCCGGTATGAAACGTCGGTAGAAGTTAATAATACCGAGGTACCTTCGTAAATGTTTAACGGTCGCAGGTTGCGGTACGCCATTAATGATGGCATCAACGCGTTCGGCTAGCCGAATTCACATTTCGCCGGGTTTATTACTACGTGGCATTCGTCTAAGCATTTAAACAGGATTCGCAAGTGTTCGCGATGTTGTTTTACGTCTTCCGAAGCTATGAGAAAGTCATCGATGTATGCGTAAACGAAATCTAAACTGCGTATGATTTCATCGACGAACCTTTAACAAATTTGTGCTGCGTTTCGTAGTCCGAACAGAGTATTGAGTGCTTCGAACAAACTAAACAGGATCGTGATCGCAGCTTTTTCGACATCCTTGGGCGCTATCGGAATTTGATGATACGCGCAGACAAGATCGATTTTCGAAAAGATACGCTTACCATATAGATGTTGCGCGAAGTCTTCGATATGTGACGGCGAGTATCTGTCAGGCACGGTGCGGGTGTTCAATGCCCAGTAGTTGCCACATGGTCGTAGGCCTTCGTCCTTCTTCAGTACGACGTGCAGAGGTCGTACCCATGAGCTTTTCGATGGCCGCATCACTCCTTACTCGCTCATCATTTCAAACTCCGCCATAATCTGTTTAAATCGATCAGGTGTGAGGCGGCGGGGTTTGCTGTAGACGGGTGGACCGGGTGTGGTTTCGATGTGGTGTACCACCAACACCGTGTCGAGTTTTCTCTAGTCTGAAAACCGGTGGACGAGTTAGGTTCAGAAATTCCGCCAAAAGTTGATGGTAGACTGATTCGCTGATTATGGTTTTTATCGATACTTCGTCGGCCGTGACAGCGTATCCCATTGACGACAATTGGGTTGCCGTGTCGAGGAGTCGTTTGTTTCGCGGGTCCACGAGCAAACCATAGTAGCTCAAAAAGTCCATGCCGATAATGGGCGTCTGAACGTCGGCTACTATAAAGCGCCATTTGAAAGCTCGTTTTAGGAATAGATTCAGATTAATGACGATGGTACCGTATGTCGCGATCCGTGTCCCATTAGCCGCGAATAGTTCGTACTCACTTCTGTTCGCGGGTCCGTGTATTTTGTTGCGCAGATATACGCATATAGAGGCGCTGATGTTCAAGGAGGAAGGAGATCTTCGAGTACCTGTTTATGACGAATATGCGGCGGAATATTAAGTCGTCGTCGCTTGCTGCGTTTACGGACGGCTGGTCCCGTATCCTTGATTCCAGGTGCATGGGGAACGACACTTCTTCGCTCGTTCTTGGAACATCGCGTGGTAGTAACAGAGTCCGAGCTGTTGTAGTCTTTCTCTCAAAGTCGATCTACGACGACTCCGGCTTCGTCGTCGTGAAGGGCGGGCACTGCCGAAACTCAGCGTATTTATTTGCGCCTGCAGTTGGATTATCTGTTTGTTTAACGCATTGCAACAGGCATGGTTCGCTTGCTCCAGCATTTTGTACAGGTGGCTCGGTTACCGCAACTATTCGGGATGCGCGCTGGCAATTCTTTGAATATACTTCCTTTATCTTGTCAACTGTCCGCGTTAAGTTTTCTGCATTGGTGTCGTCGACAGCGGCCAGGACGTGCCTGATGCGAGCTGGTAGTCGATTCCTCCAAAACATGAGGATGGAATCGTCTGCCGTGGAAGGACTGGCGAAATTTTTTAAGTCCTGGTAAAATTGGGATGGCTTCCTATTGCCTATCTCTTCGCATTGCAACAACCTTTTTACCCTTGCCCTGTCTGAATCGGTCAGTATGTGAATAAGCTCATTCTTTAGTTTCTCGTATCGTCCAGTGGCTGGAGGATTTATCACAATGTCCTCGATTTGTTTTAGGTACCGAGTCTCGAGACATCCGATGAGGATCGTGAATTTTGTGTCATCGTTCGTAATGCCCGCTGAATTGGCCTTCCAGTATGGCAAACTATAGCCTTATCCTCTGGGGCATTAATGTAGGTTCGCGAACCAATTGACTGGCTGTACTTCGACTAAACGCAGCCTCTTTGTTACGCCTTCCTTCGTTATTATTTGCCATTGCACAAACACTCTTAGATTCGCGGTGATTAAAGTCTCAATAGCACTATCACAGTCACCTCTTTCACTGTATCTCACGTCGTGATCACCAGTTTGAGATGGTGTTAAATATAAGTATCTAAGAAATACTCTCGATGTTCAACAATATAATTTATTTAACAACCACGGTCAACAACCAACAATCAACAATCCTCATTTTTCGACTGTTCGCTTCGCTGATACACCTTGCACTTCACTGTTCAAAACCGAATAAATCTTTGGACAGATTCTTTTCTTTTGTTGCCCCTCGATATTCCCACTACGCACACGTTCGTTAGACGTTCCGTTGTTGCGTACGTATTCTTCTAAATATTCGGCGGAAGGACCGTAGGGATATAGATGGTACATCAGGCATATCGGTCTTACGCTTTGATGATATTACGCTTTGTGTCGCGAAGCTGTCGGAAAGTTCTGTCGTTGAGTGCCGCTACATACAAGAAAATAAATTTTTCTGAATATTTTTATGAATATTTAAAAATGTACTCAGATACATTTAATTACATTGTGAAACTAACGGCTTAAAAACTGCAAAATCTAAAAATTTTTTCATATTTTTAGATATTTACGGGTTGCGCCTTTCAGTTAGTCTGGAAATACTTTAATAACTTTTTACAAAAGCCAAGCTGTGTTTTTTTCTTGATTTGATAATATATAAATTATCATCAAATAACTGCACTAAGTTCTTTTTTTCAAATCTTTGAGATATTGCTAGAATTATTGTCCAACGTTATACATCAACCAGACAACTTTTTTATTTCTTTCATAGTAACATTAATTAGTACAAAAATTTTCGTTATTGCAAAAATAAGTGCAGCCGTTTTGGAATCAATCCGAATTTTAAAAAATCGGGAACATCTAGGGAATGTTACCAGACTGCAGGTTCCATAATCGGAAATTAGCCAGACTGCTTTTTTTGAGTTTTACGATAGTATTGATTAGTATGTCAAATTTCATTTGCGAAAAAAGATGCAACGCTCTTATATTTTTGACCCATCGATTCCATCGAAAATGAATAGTCAGACAATTGATTTATTAACTAGCAACATTAACTATATCTAGATAAATATAGATGGTGTTTGGCAAATAAGTGTTAAAAGATATTCACTGTCTCTTGCACTGGAATGAAACTACGTTTCCTTAATCCACGTACAGTATAGAACACTACGCAAATCACCTAACTACCAAACTGACGAAACAAGATTATTTGAGGTTAGTTAAAGCCACTAGTTAATTGAATCGACTCTCTGTGTGACGTTGCATTTGTTTTACTTGATATATTCTCTAAATCAGCTGAATATTCAGCAATGACGTAATATTCACTGTGACTTAAACCTGCTCGCTACGTTTTTACCCTTACCAATTAAAAACACCATCGTGGGGAATTCAATGATGGACACATCCGGTATTCTCCCGCGCTACCCCTCTTGCAATTTCTCGCATCGCAGGAATTTCTCGAACTGGTCCAATATATAAGCATTATACTTTACAATTATACACATTACAATTGTATTCTTTTGTAGTTTAAAATATCCTCACCGACTTCTCTCACTGCTCGAAAGCCTGACTCGTAATAATCCCATAAACGTCACATTAAATAGCTAAGCAAATGAACGTGACTCGTTCTTTTGAAACCATTAAGTTCTCTTCCTACAAATTTAAAAGTGGGATAATCGAAAATTTTAGTGGAATTCGCGACTTTTCGTTTTAACTGCGACTGCCATTTACGTGTCATCGATTGCCATCTGCGGATATTATTTGGAAAGAGTTTGTAACTAATGATAACAATCTGAATGATAATGATAACAATCTGAAGATCTGTACAGTTAATCTCGCGACCCGCTTATTGTGCAAGTTTTGTCTTGAATCTTTTGTTAGACGTTTAGCTTTGTATAAGTGTTTATTTTCCTTTTTATCAAGATGCCGAGTGGACAGAAGGGAAAATTGCAAGAATTAAGGATTAACCAATTAGAAGAACTATTACGCGAACATGATCTGGTAGTGACTGGTAGTAAGGTTGAACTGATTGCGCGTTTGTTACAAGCTAACCCGGATATTGTAAAATCTCTTCCGACTGGTACAGGGGAAGTTTATGCAAGACTTTTGAAAGATGCAGCAGCCGAAAGTTCTATAAGCATACGTAAATTTTGCTATAAATGGTGGAAATGACGCGTGCGGAAATGACAGCCATGCAACACGAGCAGGAGGCTCAACGCGCAAAAGAGCGACAGCGAAACTTACATGGGCAAGAGTTGCAATTGGAAATAACAGTTGAAATTACTGCGAGATATTTACTGGCTGGAAGACAATAATGTCAGAATTTTAATGGATTTATGCTTACGTGAAAAAGCGGCAAAATGGTTTCATTCGAAGCCCGACCATTTGAGAATGATGGTTACGGATCTGCTTGACAAGTTATGCGCGTTTTTGATAATCGACTAAGTGAAGCAACGTTGCGCAAGGAGTTCGAAAGACGAAGCTTTTTGCGATTATTATTTCGACAAAGTTACGCTGACAAATGAAGTCACCACCGACTAAGAAGAATTCGTTGATTTTATAATCGATGGATTCCCAGATATCTGGTTAAGAACGCATCGTTTATACAGAAATATTTCGTTTGCCGAGCCGCCTAGAAACAATCGAGACCGTACGGAGGTGACAATCCCGTGGATTTCGAAGACTTTGCAAAAGAAGGAAACATTTACACCCACGAAGGAAGCGCCTGTACACGCAGCGGATACACCAGCGTGTACAAGGAAAGTTCGTTGCTATAATTGTAACGAATTGAAATGAACTAATCTCTACGCGACACCGCGCACGTGCGCTCCCGTAACCACCATGCCATCATCATTGGCTTCCTATCCCCAATGCTACAGCCCAACACGGCGTCCGTCTTGTTCGATGGTTCCGTGATCTGAGAAAGCGCTAGGGACTAGCCACTCCTGGATCCCACCTTGCTCTCCTTAGTCTTTCTTTTGCATACAGAAAAAAAACATACATATAAGGACATTCGTACCATGTACCATGATCGTACCTTTGATAATTTCTTCGGCTATCAATTCCTGCAAGGAACGGATTACTCCGAGCCGTCGTAGTTGTCACCTTGCATCGTGATCTACAGCTTAATCCGATCAGCAGAGACAACTGTCCAGTACCGTCTTACCCCTTCCCGCATATCCTCTAGGTCATAGCGTTCATTCGGCAAAACGGTCCGAATCCGGGACGGTACCTTGAATTTCGGAAGTAGCTTTCGGCTTGCACCCGTGGCAAGTTCACTGGTACGCAGTACCAGTACTAGTTCTCCTGCGGTATACTCTGGTCATACCGGTCTTTCTGTGTCCGCTAGTTCTTCGTGATATGCCGCGCAACATCTTTTTTGACAGTTGGTTTAATATTTAAGTTGGCTTAATAAAAGGTTTAATATTTATCTTTATGTGATTACGATATCGAACATTGGACCGGAGCGAAAATGTCATACGTTAAGGCATTGTGCCGTTGCGGCAGTACCGTTATCTTAAAACCAAACACTTTCGAGTACATTCCGTCATTTAAACAAACTGGAAAGGAGAAATTGTATGATTGAAAACGCAAACCGGCGCTAAAATATCAAAATGGGGATCACGTCGTCATTTCAAATCATGTTGTTGCACCCGGAGTAAAGAAAAAAGTTATTGCCAAAATTTAAAGCGCTTTACGTCATGACAAAAGTACTCGGCAATGATTAAGCCTATTTTTAACCTATAATTTTGATATATGAGAAAATATGATGTTTTGACGTTATACCATATATTGAAAGATATATTTTAACAAAAGTTCTGTAAGGAACCCAAGGTTGGCTTTTTTCTCCCTATTGTTCTCCAATTAATCTAAAATATCTTTCTCCACTGTCGTACTGCTGTATGTTTTATCATGTTATAAAAGTTTAAATAATAATAAATTCTCCTTTGCCACAATTACCATTAATTCTTTTCATCTGTCTTGTACGTTCAGTATTTTTCTTAATATATTCAATTCCACAAGTCTTAACTTTTTGAATTCTAATGTCTTCAGGTAAATTGTACTTTGCAGTATTCTGATTGTTCTATTCGATGACTAAAACAATTCTGATCTTGCGAGACCCGCGCGGCGATCTCATAAAGACCATACAAGATCCTGAAATTATGCATTCTGATTATTCCGGATTGATTTGTAATGATCGTACAATATTACAATCAGCATGTCCGTTAATTGTTACTCAGTCCCTTTTCTTGTGTCTTTTCCTGTAGCGGGTGTGAGATACCTGCGCTGAATGATTAGAAAAAGATTGCGAAATTTCGTTTGTTATTCACTAGGCTAATTAGTATCGATTAGTTTCTAAAGATCGTGTTTATGACACTTATTGAAGACTTATTGAGACAAATATTGAAAGTGTTGTAAAAGATATTGTTAGATAGCGTAAGATTCTAGTAATAGCTAGAATCAAACTAGTGTTCTTACTCAAAAATGCCTCTTGTATTCGAATACAGGTGTCACAAGAATACTTACAAATATTTTCGCGTATGTTCCTTCGGATAGATCATTTATTAATGTTATATATGAACCTATGAACCATTGCAAGAATCTAGTAGGAGTTACTAAAAGAAAAAAAATGTAGATGAAACATAATAATACATATAATACGTATATTTGCAAAAAGTAGAGGAATCAATTCATTTTACATTGATTTAATAGTAAATCAAAGTGGTATATTTGTCTTGAATCTGTTAAAAATAATCCATTTTCGTCAGTTTATTCCTGATAGCGTGGCTTTAATTAATCCATTTATAATCTCTTTTTCCTCAAAAGTAACTAACGAAGAAACATATTGAATCTATATACATCGATTTTGACGAAATTTATATACAAGCCAGTTCTCGTAAATTTATATCTGCATTTAGTGACATTCTACAGTCAGAGATGTTTCGGGAAAAATTCTTCCAAATTCGGAATTCATATACATATGTTAAATGGTTAAGCGGTTATCATAACACAGAGTGAGAGAAAATTATGCATTAAATAATTATCGTCGAATGCCAAAAAAACAAAGAAATCTAAAAACTATTTACTAAGTTGGTTCATATTTTATACAAACAAATTTACACGAATATAGAGTAATATCTAGCAAAAAAAATTAATAAAAAGATTGGAATTTTTAATATCATATTTAAATAATTTCTGTGAAATACTTTCTATGTGGCTAGATTCTCCATTTCAAGAAGTACAATCTAAAAAGATCTTTTTTCTACGTCCTCAAGCGTCAGACATATTCTAAAAAATATATATTCCACCCTCAACTTTCAGGAATATTATTATCCCTTTAATGTAGATGACAGCGGATATAAAAAATGCGTGAAAAACATTTTTTCGAGATCTATTTTTCATATATTTAGATACGTTCCATAAAAATCGATATGTTCTAAATTCGAGATGTTCCCTTCTAAGTTAAATATAAATCGAAAAGATTATAATATATTGAATATACCTATACAAATTTAGATTGATATACAGACTGTTATAGTTAATTCAAACAGTTATATTTAAAATTAATGTATCCATTGGTGAATCGTATATTTAATTTTAACACATTATTGACAAATATAATCACAAATATAATTGTATAATGACAAACATAATTGTAATTTTATAGGGCAGGCAATGAACTACTTCTAGTACATTTCAATGTTTGAATTTTTAATTTCTAATGTTTCAATTTTCAATACTTCAACACATTTCATTGCATTTTAAACGAGTAACTAAAATTAGAAATATTAAATTTTATACAAGATATTTAAATCGAAGCCACTTCGATCAATTTCAAAACTTAGAGGATATAGGAAAGTGATAATTGTTTCCAGAAATTTATTTCGAAATTTGCAATCTCTTTGTTCCTTGATTGATTATTTAAAATAGTGTCAATCACTTGAATATATTATTAAAAATTCAGGCGGAAACATAATCGGTTGAATGTCATAATGTTTAGAAAGAATTAATTTGTTTTAGAAATTTTTTGTAATTTGATTTGATTTTCTCAAATTATATACAATCGAATTCACAATCTTATATTTCTGTGAATATCTATTATATCTTTTTTCTTACAGCTTCAAAAATTTGTTATTTTAAAGCATTGCAGTTATGCAGAACGATTTACCTGTTATAGTTGCAAGATTCATATATATAGTGACAGACAAAAGTATTCGTCCAGTCGTCCAGAATGTAGAAATAAAGAAAGCAGTATTTCCTATATTATTATTTATAGTCGCTTATATAGTCCTATATTATATTTCTGTGAATAGCTCATAGTAGTCCTATATTATATTTATATAATCGCAGACGTTTACGACAACATATATACATAAATAGAAGTCAATTACTATAGTTAATTACTGTAATTACTGTAGTAAGTACTGTAAAGTTATTATTGTAAATATGTATGAATAATATATTGCTACATGTATTTAAATACATTTAATATATAGAAAATATTTCTCTTTTTATTTCCACATTGCATCAATACTTTTATTCCTCACTGTATATACAAAACCTCAAACTACCAGTAGGTAAGTCATCTCGTATAACTGCAAAACTTTAAAATAACGAATCCTTGAAGCTGTAAGAAGAAAGATATTCATATAAATAGATTGTAGAATAGAAATAAGATCGAGAATTTAATCTCTTACGTAAATACAAAATGCAATTATCGTATACAATACATTCTCCAGAATTTCGCGCTTCTACCCGTTTTCATTAGCCTTACTTGGAACGTTGCTCGACAATTGACTGACTCAGATTCATTCGTTTCTGTCTCCAACACGGAATTCTTTTCGTTTCTCTTCATAGACGACCTGGTTTCAAACCAAAAGGATTTTCGCGGTTGCTGAGATGCCTTTTTTGCGTTTCTCGTGCGCAAATCTCCAGAATTCCGTCTACCCGCTACGAGTTATACCTTGCGAAGATAAACAGAAGACCAGATGGGAAAATTTTGACAAGATCTTTCACAGAATATTTACTCGAATAGGAATTTCGGTTATAACAATGCAACGCGTGTTTTATCCGTTTATACTATTTGTTTGTTGAATAGTTGATAATTGCGATGCTCATTTATTGTGAGCTTGCACAGCGACTTCTAAAAATATTTATACTTTATACTTGTAATTTTTTAAGTAAATCATATTATGTCAGAGATAAATAAATGTTCACATATTTTTGAGTGACAGCAACTATTTTTTAATTGCATTTATATAAACATGAATTTACATAAACATCCTCGGTCCAAGCCGGGGACATAAAAATTAAGGTAACAACAAATATTTTTGTATTAGTCCTTAAAAGTGCAACAGTCAGTTAGTGGATAATCTAAAACTCTCGTATATTATTTTATTACGTCTTTTAGAACTTTTATAATATCCGGATAATTATCATAATCATTATGCAAAAAATATTTGTTTCTTTAAAAAAGGGATGACATTGGCTTACTTCCATTTGCCCTTTTTCTTCGTAACGCGTTCGACTTTTTATCTATCGGAGAAATTTTTCGAGAGGAACACCTTTAGAAAATTCCTCGGGTATCGCGCAGCAAGATTGCTTCGATAAAGTTTAAGATCGCGTTGCTGAAAATAACTGTCATTTAACATTTTTTCATAGCGTTCGAGCTTGAAATGCGTTTTACGATATGTGCAACGAGACCTTCGCAGAAGTGGTAGTTTTGCATGCTAATCAGTGCGAGGAATCAACCTTCTCTGCTTCACCAAGGTCACATATTTCAGCCTCATCGGCTCTCTACTGACGTAAATGAGCTTCTTACTTAAGCATTCTGAGTTTTCGATGTTCGGTATCGATCTGGCCAGCTTGTCTCTTCGGGCTTCGATGATTCTTCAAGTCATTTAATCGTGTCTTGATTTTCAATGTCGAGAAAATGGCGTTGAAATAACGTTTATCGATCTTTTGTATGAAAGGAGTAATAAAAGGTAATGTGTAAAAGGTGCTAAATAAGAATATTCAGAATTTTTATTGTTAAATTACATACGTTGAAATATGACACTGATGAAAAAATCATGAAAATATAAATTACGAATATCTGGGTAGTTTTCTTTAATTCATTAATATTAATAATGAAATTTTATAAGTCACAAGTTACAAATTACTAATGATACGAAGATTCTCTTACGTAATCAGGACAAGTTTGATCCCGAAACAAGTGAAATTTTAATTTCTTTATATTATCTGACATAAAGTTGTAAAATTATAACAGAGAAGCTTACAATTTATAACTTAACATTTGTCGATTCACTAATATTTGTTACGTAATATGTTTTATATTTGTTAGTAATATTTATATAATAACATTTGTTCATATAATAAGCTAATTATTATGCAAGAGGATCCTGATGTAACAATATTATCTAAATTTAGTGTAATGAAGTTTCATTTTGCATTTCCTTCTTTTTTTAAAACTATAGTACCGTTAGAATAGTTATATTTTGTCGTGTCAACTGGTAAATGTTAGAAAGAATGTATTATATATAAGGTGTTTGACTAGAATCAAATCTATATCCTCTTTGTTACTAATAATTATAAGACTTAACCCAAATGTGATTTTCTGATAACTTTTTAAGAATATCTACTGTTATTTTACTTATGTACGAAAAATACATGTACACTCTTATTTACGATTATGTGAACACTTACAACGAAAGTAAATTATTAACAAATTATGAAGACCTTAACAAGCCTTAAAGATCATTCTCTCGTTTGAAATGACATAATATTATACTATATTATTATAATAATCTCATCAATTTTTTTGATATGACACAATTAATTTCTGTCTTGCATATACTTATTTATCAATAATAATTTTGACCAATATTGGCAATCGTATAATTATTATTATATTTGTTGCTATTCAGTTCTACATACGTTACGAACAATTGTACAATGCAGACATTCACCTTATAGAGTACTTACAGTTACAAAGAATTTAAATTGGGAAACCGTGGGGGTCGACACATATTACAAATTATTTCTATAATGAATATTAAATTTTCATCAATTAACGTTAAGTATTTAACGTGCAAAAGTATTCGTAATCTAGTTATGAAATTACAACTAAAGGTCAGATGAGCATACATATTTTTCCATGGAGATGTACCCAGGAAAAGTTTGTCCAAGGGAAATTTATTCTTTCATTTCGAAATATTTCGACTCGCAAAATTGCCCCTTTCACAGTTCCACTATTTAATTTCGAGCAACCCTGCATATTAACGAGGATCTCTATGGTCGAGAAATGTTCCTGAAAATAAAAATTCGCCGGCGGAGAAAGTTGGATACCAAGGTACAAAGAGAATTGAGTTCATCCTTGGGTAACAAACAAGCCAGTTGATGCTTTCTCATCAGACCACTTGGAACTTAATAACATTCAGCATTACCACGTAATACGATTACCTTCACGAAAACTACATGTATCGGAGCTACGTAATTATACCGGTATTGTCAGCGAGCTGTTACAAGAGATGAATACTGTCTCTCTTGTTTGTTCATTAATCTTCTACCCCCATCATCTGTCTCACAACCTAACGACATTTTCTCATTACTATGTATTTGCTTGACTCATCAAAGTTTCGCTAATCTTTCTCTCTCTCTCGTTCTCTCTCTGTCTATCTCTAATTTACTTCACACTCACAAATGTAACGGAACTTTGACTAATAGCATCTTTGATGTATATTCCTTTTGTTATACTCTAAGGTATTCTATTAATAGCTCATCTTGTCAGCCATACATGCCATTGTATACTCTTGACTGTTATATTTATTTTGTAGCAAAATTAAAACAAAAATTTCTATATATTTCTATATATATATAACTTAATTTTCCTACAAAACCAATATAGCGGTCAGGAGTATACCATGGCATAGCTGGCAAAAAAGGTGAGCTATTAATAGAGTACCTTATATTGTTTAGAGTATAAGGGAAAAGATAAATATATATAATAAATAATTATATATATATAATATATATTATACATATAAATGTATTAATTTCTGTATATACATGTCGGGTTCACATTATGGTTAGGAGCGTGTAACGAATCTTCATTTGGATTAAACATTGTTATTACGCAATAAAGAAGATATTTACTAGTACAAATATAATTATTACAGAATTTGACAAAAGTAACCGTGGTAATTAAATACTCGAGATGCTAATGACAATGATCTTAGGTTCAATAACGAATCCGCGGTCAACGGGATAACAAATATACTTTTTTCCAAACTCTAAGTCGGATTCTGTTAAAAACGTGAAATATCCACTGACCGTAAAGACGTTGTTTTACTTGCTGATGAGATCATACGAGAATGTTCCTCTCCGTCACGGTGATGCTGCAAAGGAGAACTATGATGGGGTGTGTCTCAGGGCACGAAATCATTGGATTCGTCGAGGACAACCCTCATTCAGAAAGTGAGAGAAATGGACGTTGCTGTTAATTGGTTAATTTCTATGTTGGTGGTTAGAGAAAAATGCTAGCCGCTCTTGAGAGAAAGTTGCTAGCGGGAAGCGTCGTTCGTGAGAAAAGCAGATTTCCCGTATCTTCTCGTAGTAGGTTATAGATTTAGAGACTGTTAGAATAAAGACTGTTTGTTCGTTTGAAGGACCTTAGTTAACTAAATCCTAAAATTTATAGCGGGTCCTCAGGCTAGCTGAACTTGTACTGTAGAGATGCATCGACATCGGGTAATCATCTTGCCCGAAGAATAGGGTCTGTGTGTGGCGAGCCGCGAGGCAGAAATCATTGGAATGTTTACTGTCGAGTGCCGCTACAACTATTTCTTTTAAGGAGAGCTATACAATTACTCCATACCTCTGTTAGGTAAAAACGTTCATTCCGTGACCGCGGCTACGTTCGGCGACTAATTGTTGTCCCGAGCTCAAGCTAATTATCGCAAATCTCGGACAATTATAATCGGGTTAACTTATAAAAATTAAAGTATTGGGGATTTTCCAAAGAATTCGAAAGGGAAGGCCCAGTGTCCTTTCATCTCTGACATATATAAACACTGTAACAACCATCTACTTTCAGACGCAACTTTCACCAGGGGCCGCCAAGTTCTATTATGAATTTAAAAAATGCAAATATTTGTTAAAAATCACATGACTCCACAGTAATCACTGATCGTTATCGTGTTAAACTGCTTGGGAAGTTCTTAGATTTTCCAGAAGTGGAAGGTGGTTATTTATTATGAATCTTGAAATATTTATTAACATTTATTTATTATTTATTTATTATTTCCTATTTATTATTTATTTATATTTTTTGCTGAATTTAGCAAACTTTTCTAGACAAACGCTGATTGTTTAATGAAAAAAGTGTTTTTTAATCAACATTAGATTTCGTATCGATGGAAAGTATGCTAAGAATGTTGCACTTAGTTAATTACAGAAAATTAAATACTTCAAAACTTTGCAGAGAGTGCTTGAAGAAATCAATTTCTAAAGAAAGACAAAAAATTCTTCGAGAAAACAATCGTGAAGTTATATAACGACTTGTCATCATAGAAAATAGAGCACGAATTTCTATTTTATACAAGTAAATTACCTTCATATTCATATACCTTCATATATAATTAAAGTTTAGTCATAAATTCTGAGAAACGCTTATCTTTTGAACACATTAAGCCGGCTTAATCTATAAGTATGATGCTGATATATGTATGTATGTACATGAAACTGTTTATTTGATGTTTCAAGATAGGGCAATATTACACATTCAATTTTGTCTTATTAACAGTTGTTATCAGGTAATCCAACCTACAGCTGGTAAAATGAAGTTTATCAATACTTCAATAATTTTTTACTTGTGCAATAATTTAGAAAATACCCATCATAAGATATTGTTGAAAAACAGTATTACTTAATTAATTCTAAAATAAATTAATAAATTCTATTTTATTTTGTTCTTAAATCATCACATCTATTGATTGTTTGATAAGTTGTATAATGTCTTATGGGCTATATCATATTGTCTACTCTGACAAAATAATTACATCTAACAAATATTATTTAACAATACATTTAGTCACTAAATCCTGAATGATTTCACATATTTGTGAAATTGTGTATTTAACGTTCCAACCTAATACATATAATAATGAAAGGAAAGCACTTTATAATATAATAATTTTCAGAATTTATTTGTCATTCATATATGTATGATTTATTTCAAATAGTGCAATATCATACACAGGTACTTGATAATATTCTCTGAATAATTCTCGAAACTTCGTAAAAATTAAAATAACACTTATTTATATGTATTTCCCTACAAGTGGATAGTTACTTCTACAATATGTACAAAATTTGCAATGTCAATACTTAATAAGGAGTATTAAATAAACGGGTGAAATACCCAACAAAAAAAAGGAATTTTAATATACATAAGCACAGGCATTAAGATTGCTATCGTTTGTAATTAATTAAAATGTGTTATATTGTACATCAGCATTGTAATATTTAATTTTATACTTTTTATTACTTTGTAATATTTAATTTTATGATTTTATATTTTAATTTTAATTAACGAATCTAATTCCTGCCAATGATTAAATTCACTATTTTGAGGCAATTGTGCTCTACAAGTCTTCGAATTAAATCAAAGAACGGATTTAATTATGGTCCTTTAAAATCCTCATATATTACCCACTTAATCACTGCATACTTATAAAATATTCAATTTATCTTTCATCATCTTGGGAAAATTCTTGTTAACAAGCATTCTGCAACAAACCACATTCCTTTTACATAATTACATGCCAAGTATGATCCAAATTGCGTGCTTATTCCATAGCAAACGCTTTAATCTAAAAAAAGTCCTAGCGATATTAATGTCATAAAGTTAAATACTGTTTGTTAATCATTCCTAAATTATATGTAACTAGATGGTTTATGCTTAAGCAAAGAATATGAATATTTTTCTAAATGTAACTACAGCAATTGAATCTAAACTGAGATTCTTGTGCATTCTATGTATCTTTACATCTTTAAATCTCTCATAATTGTGCGTAATATATGTATAAATAAAAAATAAAATTTTCTTAAATTTTCGTTTCTTCACCAATTTTACGACCAATGTTCTATATCATAAAAGAGAAAGAAAAATAATTATCAAATGAGTTATAATATCAAAAATAGATTCAAAATATTATTTAAAGAATTTCATTATTAAAAACTTTCATAGAATTTTTAATACTGCATATTAAACACACTTCATACCGTAAAAAAGGATAAAAAATCTTGTTATGACTTAGTTTTCATTTCTACTGTTAGAAATTATTATAGCCATGAAAGAATTACAAAAAATGATATTTTTATCCTTTTACAAATTGTACATCTTTTATTCACTTTAAAATTTTGCGCACGGTAGCCTGAATTACAGATAAAGAGAGATACATATATTTCTTTAGTACGTAATGTTTCACATGTTTCTTCGTAATTTACGAATAGCGTATAGGTATATTTGTTCAATTTGTTAGGTCAATTTGTTCTTATTGTGCGCATAATCAATAATAATTATTATTTGAACTTGATCAATCAAAATTATAATTAGTCACTTGTAGAAATTTTGCTAGTTAGTTTTTACTAGAACGACGAAAACACGAGATTTTCAGAAAGTTTTATATTTTCATAATCTTGAAAAAATATATTTGTAATATATTGCATTATACTTATTTGCACATATAATCGATTATAATTATATTGTACTTATTTGTGAATAGATGCTAATATATGCTAATATATGTCTATAAATGCTGTAGCCTGTGACGAATTCCCATTTATTTACTCACATCCTCACATTTTTTTCATTTCTCGTCCTTTTTCACTCACTTCAGACAATGTATGAAGACATTCCTAAGATAGATTCAGTCATGTGTTCTTTTCCCAGAATTCTTTTTCAGAGCCTAATTTCAAATGTTCAATTCTTCTTTCTACCTTTTACATTCAGAACTACTTGAGATTATAAACATTCATATATCCACATTCCAATTCCCATATTCTTTAATTTAATTCTCCTCTCTTTCTTCCTTTTTATTGATATCTTGCTTTTTCCCTTACTACTGCTATTTTATCCATTTTCTGTCTATTGAACCGAAATAAATAAATATTTTCAAGTTTGAGAAAGTTTCGTAAAATATTAATACATAGTACACTTAAATATGTTCTTTTTATTATTCTCTTTCATATTGTGATTTTCTCTTATTTCCTCTTGTATTTTGTTTTTCTCCCTTTAACTATTGATATATTATCCATTTTCTGTCTTTATAAGTTTTAGCCATAGGTTTACCTCTAGAAACAGAAGTCAACAACTTTGGAAAATTTCGTAAAACACCAATAGTTCGCTCAAAAATATTCCCTTTTACTTAAATAATCAAATATACTCCATTCTACTTAAACATCACAGAATCTTTACACTCTTTCAAATTCAACATACCAGATATAACCCAAACCATAAAAGAACACCTAAAAATTCAGCTTACAACATCACAAATTCCTCGACACAACAACCAAACACAAGAAAAGGAACTCGTTTTTATCCCTTCATCCGTAAAAAGTACTCGGCCCCGAAAAAATGGACGTAAAGGAGAAAAAATTGAGGCAAAAGGTAAAAAAGAATGCAGCTCGCAATTAAGTGTCCTCGGTACGGCCTGCAATCAAAGAGGCTGGCTTCGCGGAATTGTAACTGCACCGCATGCCAGCTGCTGCATTAGCTACATGCAGCTCGAAGCGGCTCGGTATTTGTAGTGGGGTTGCTGCAATGCGCAACGGCCACGCCAGAGGACCACACCGTTTTACCCAGCGTGTTTAGGAATTTCATTAAACGTTTCATATGACGAATTAGCCTCTTGAGATGAGCAGAATGGAAGAAAGGACGAAGGGTAGGTTGGTAATTAAGACAGTTTTATAGCGAGTCTTCGAAACGAGGGAAAAAGTTTCTTATGATGCTATATCTTGACGAGTGAAAAAAGTAAGTTTGAAGAAAAAAGGCCGAGGATGGAGAAGCGTGTATTGTCCGAATTATCATTCAGGATATTTTCTAGAAAAATGTGGATTTTTAAGATATAGCTTCCTTGTCCCTTAGTTTGAATTATTGAAAATAAAAATGTGATAGGAAAATTTTTGTAGATATATATATTATTGTTTATACAATGAAGTGTGTAGTTGTATGAATAATGGGACATTTCATGGAAATCGATATCTGGTCGTCGTATACAATTCTAAGGAATAGTAGGCCAGAGGTTCCTTACAGTACTAGTGGTAACAAATAGAGTGTATTTCCAGAAAAAATACTAATGTGTATTGTGTACAAATATGAAGAAAGATATTTTTTTAGTTTTTTTTATGATTGGGTTGAATTATTGAAAATAATTGCAAGGAGTGGTTTTACTAAATTTAAAAAATGCTTTTTGTTTTTTTTAGAAAAATATGAACAAATTTTCAGCAATTTGTGTGTATTATGTAATGATTAGAACTGTAATAACAAAAAAGAGATTATATAATCGAACATTTCCAAGATATACTTTAAGTGAATGTGCAAAAAGGAATACAACATGATGTGAAGATATTCTGTTTGTAATCTTAAGATTATATTACGCATTTAATGGAGTTTAATGGAGCGTAGGAATTCTGGAACATTATCAAATGATATTAATTCATAACGAACAACAGATAGGCACACGAACATTCTGTTTTAATAAGACCAAAATTATTACGTTTATGGTTCTCGTATTATTGAATCATCCAATTCATTTTTTTAAACTTGATGCAGACAAACGAGTTTTGTCGAACGAATATCTTACTACTCCATTAGATTATTCAGGGTCCTGTTGAATAATATGTACAAATGAGCATAAGGTGATTCCTTATAAGAAAAAAGGAAAAGTAAAAAAGGAAAAAGATATGTAATAAAACTTTTTCATTCGAGGAATGTTTCAATTTACTTGATAAATTTTTAATCTCCATTTTCTCGGATACATATCCTATACAAAAATTTTGTTCCCCATTTTCTTCTTATTTTTTCATAACGAATCAACTCACGTCTACTTGTACATGTTATTTGTCCGAATTTTGCACAGAGAATTACATATTCGCGACAAATAGAAATCAAAACAAATAGAAATATATATACATATATATATATATATATATATATATATTTGTATACATTTGTATACATTATATGCAATTGTCGCACATCTGGCAGTGATCATTACTTAGTGATATGCATGTAAATATACAGGATTCGGCCGAATAATATGTAAAAGCGGACATGTGACCCTTTGTGGAAAAATAACAAATCATTTAAAGAAATATCATTCTATATATAAAATAAAAAACTAAGTAGGGAAGTGATATACAAATGTACATAGGGTGGAATTGATATACGAATTGATATATAGGAAATGATATACATATATGTATGTACAGTGTTCACTTTCAAGAATTTTCAAACATATAAGTTTTATAACAATTCCAAAATCAATAAACGTTTCGCCTACTGTAAATACAAAATTAAGAAATGCGCGAGAAAACGATAATAAAATAAGATAATACAAGATTTACATTTATTTCAGAAAAAGAGATTTAATGAGTCTACGAATCTGAACCTACGGCAACGGTTACGACCATTTAAACAAATCTCTGGGAAAAAACGTCCGAAAATTGAGTCGTGACTAATCGTGAGAAATCAACATGGAAGACAACAAAGTTCGCCTTCTTGTGAGACAGAAAGAGATGAGTGAAGTGTCTCTGTCTCTGTGGGAGACATTCATAGTACGTCACGCACATGGGGAACGAGGATCTTGTTTCCCATGTTGATTTTTCCCGACTCAATCTTGAGGTGATTTTCCCTAGGCTTCGGTATATGAGCGTCGAGACCTGTTTATATGATCGCGTGCGCGATCGTGCGGCCAGCGGGAAAAAACGGCAGTCTTCAACTGGCACGCGACGAGAAAGTCTATCTTATTATAACATTTTTTGATTAGACTATTCCTAAAGTTTCTTTGCTTGTTTTCTCTCTTCTGAGGAATCCCGATCCTTGTGACATAGTTTTTTGAAGTAATATCCGTATTTAAACCAAAACTTAATGTCCAGTAATCATAAACGTTGAAATGCTGCAATAACTTCCATCTAATGGTATTTGCAATTCTATATACTCCTACATTTTTAAAAACACATAAGTTCTCTCTTCACAGCTCACTGGAATTTTATATATGTACGTACCTGTATTCCGAAAAACTGAAATTCGTTCATCCATTCGTTTCACTATATACGATAAAAATCGCAATCGAGTAGATTTCGAAGAAACAATTTTTATTTCGACTGATCTTCATTTAAATAAGTTATAACAAAAAGAAGTAATGGACATTTAAAATACAATCGTATATCCAGCTACAATACCGTGATCGCTATACAATGACAATTTATACACTTACTATTTACATACAAGACATTCACATGTTTTTTATTTTTTATATTATCTTCGTCCTCTCTTATCATTGATTTAGTCCTCGTTTTATTGCGATAATATTCATCGATCGTTACAGTTATTATTATCAATTATCGTTATCGTTACAATTATCATTATTATCTTTATATCGTAAACGTAGCACGTTGACGCTTATACACACGAAATTGAACGACGCGATGCAGGCGAAATTCCGTGATGTGAAAATCGCACGTCACATGATCATGTTTTTTTTGCTTTGTGACGCGCGTTTGATTGTCTATAGTATGTATTTCGTATGATTACCTCTAAATTTCTTTCCTCCTATTATCATTTCAATCGCTTTTTTCACGCAGTATGGGTGAAAGCACGCGATTTTTTAAATATAGAGAAACTGCAAGATTTCAAAATTACGAATTTCTTAAAGGAAATTTTAGAATTTCGATAGGTAACAAAAATTTTATTTAAAATTTACTGTCAGATAATATTTAAAATAAATATGATTGTTTGAATTGGTAATAAATTATGAAATGTTGAATTTTGACATCAAAATAAAGTTTATTTATTTATTTGTTATGCTTTTCGCATTAAATATCTAGCGTAATAACGTCCAAAATATCAGCGTAATTTATTTCGATAAGAATTTATATGAGAACGAATGATTTTTGTATTGAGAGCTTGCAATTTCTACAGTTTGATGTGCGTACTCTCTAATTATGTCACATGTCAAGAAGAATTATCTTCAGTGGTATGTAATTATCTTCAGTATCTATGTAATCTAAAAGGGAAAGAAACAGAAGAAAAATGTTTGAAATAATGTATCACAACTCTAAACATTATACATACAGTAAATATTTGCACAACTAAAAATTTAACAATATATTTAAGAGTATCTTATCAAAAAATTTTATGAGCCATATAAAAAAATGCAATAATAATTCTTTACTAAATTAATTCCTTCATAACATTATATGACTCAAAAATATCCACATGTACCCTTCCTTTGAGCTTTAATACTTCTTCATTTGTATAAGTATATCTGCATTAAACAATTTATATACCTCAGTAATAATTCAAAAGTTTCTAGGTTTCAAATTAAAAAACGTATAATCATCGGTGTGCGAAAGAAAGATTTTAATTGTAGAAAATTAAAAGTCCAATTAAAAATAATCTTTCTTTAACACAGAAAAAGAAGATAATTGGAAGATTCTACAGAAATCGTTAGTTAAAAAATATTTTTATGCCTAAAAATTTATATAATTTAATAATTTAAAATTTATTCAGGCAATCACTTACCAATTTTTCAACGCCACATATCGTAACAAATTAACACTTATTGGTCTCAACACGAAGTAAATTCGTTAAATAGCATAATTTAAATGACATTTTCCTGTGATCCCCTTGAACTTTAATTCTGTATAAATTTAGTGGTAATAAAACCTCATTCTTCTCGACCCGTGACTCGTCTTTCCATCATTACAAAACTTTTAGTCACCATTTCGTAACTTTCTCGTCTCGTACAATGTATTTATTGTGACACATTTAAAATACCTATACTAGAAAGTATGTTTTAGATTTCGAGATCTGCTCGACTGCTCCAAGGGAAAAAAAATTAAAACAAAAAGAATGACAGCCTGTCTCTGCATTTTTTTTCGCGATATCGTACTCACCTTTTGTATATTAGTGAAAAGTCTGTTGTACTCGCGAAGCACTCTATTCTCTTCTTTCTTTTTACGATTTGTCGCATTCTTAACATACGAAGGAACAATTATGAACGATTATCTCGCGACGATTCGAAATAATTTATTTTATTTATCACACACAATTATCGCTTATTATTGCTTGCTCATCGTTCTGGATCATGGAGATTCAGCGTGAACGAGAAAATGGTTGCTATATACATGTATTACTTTGATGATAGCTACGGTGGAAGTTGGTAACTCGCTCTCTTATTTTCAGATTTACTTCATCTTTTAACACGTTGGCTTCCACGCAAATTTTATATACCTATGTATTTTACCCTGGGAGTTGCGATACATCGAAATATACTACGCCATAACATTTAATTTTTGCAAAATATTATATTGCACTTGCGCACTTTTTTCTGACAATGTTATCTATCTAAGTCAGTCACATTTTAGAAAATTCGTTAATCCATAAAGTTTATCTTATTTTAATCATTCTAATACATTTAGTAATTTGGCAACCAACGTGTAAAAAATAGTTTATTTTAATACCTTTATTTTTTATGAACTACAAAAATTTATCAACTTAATTTAGTTAAGCGTAATTAGATTTGAAAAATATAAAACAAGAATCTTTGTCCCTATATTTAGATTCAGTTCTTTAAATGTTTCTTTTCAGCTTTGACGAAGTTTGTATTTATCGATATTTACATATTTAACCATGTTTTGTTTGAAATTTTGATTTTCCCACTTTTGCAAATTTATAATAATTATTAATGCTAAAACTATCCACCTGTAATATGAATCGAAATATATAATAATATTTCCATTTCAATAAAAAGCAGCGGTAATTGTGCCAAAATTACTTGTCTACTTTCAGTAATTGAAAAAATAAAAAAATCTAAAACTTATTTTGACGGATTTTTAAATTTGTGCGTTAAATAAATAAATCTTTCTTTATTATTTGATATCTCACATGTTTGGAATTCAACCCACGAAATGGGGTGTTGGAAGACAAAATACTAAAATACATTTTCTAATAGAATTATGTTTGTCTTTCTCCTCTTCTAAAGTACAAATTTCTGAGAAAATGCAAAAAGATAAGGAAATTTCATACTATTTGTTCATTGAATTTCACAGAAGTATGTCGAGTAAAATCTGTGTTTTAATCTTGTGTCCATTTAAAAAAGCACGAGAAAAAATAAAAAAGTTTCATTCAGCTCATTCATTAAATTTTATAATTCAGTGCCCAATAAAACATTTTTGCTAAAGAACATTTAGAAGAATACAAAAGAAAAAAAAGAAAAATTCATAAAACTTGCTCATCAAACAATTCCCCAGTTGTCAAATTAAATCCATATTTGGTATCTGTACGTTTATAAAGATACAAAAGAAAACAAGAAAATTCTATGAAGCTCATTGAGTCAATTTTACATTCAGAGAAACGAGAGAAATAGAAAAATTCCATAAAATTGGTCCATTCAACTTTACAGTTCAAAAATTCTCTATTTGTTAAATTAAATTTCGGGAAGAAAAAATAAAAAAATTTTGTGTAGTTCCTTCGTTCAATCTCATGATATAAAACTCAACTATAAATAACTCAACAAAATCTCTACTGTCTCTTTTTTTCATTTTTCAAATAAATTCAGACACGAAATAAAGAATATTCTATTCTGTTGAGGTTCCAAAGATTAATCAATCACCAAATTACTTTCCTTCCACCGCAACCGCGATTCTACCAACGTAATCACATTCCCATCAATACTCGCATTGTTACACCTACGAGAGAAACCGGAAAGAGAAAACTTGAATTCGACAAACGCAGATGTACGTACGGCGAAATTAATCCACGCCTTCGTCAATTTACTCTATCAAGATATTACTTCACGCTTTACGCAATCTGTCGGTCAAGTTTCTGAAGAATTGAAGCGTACTTGTTTTTTTTCTTCTCAGGTCTTCAGCAATTGAATTTCGCCCGCACCAGTCCTCGTCGCCTAGACTGATGGTTCTAATTAACACTTAGAATTATCTGTATTGGGGGCCTGTTGCGCTTATCGATCCGTTTAATTTTTCCTATTTTATGACCGTAAAAGAAAATTATGTTCAATTCATGTAACTTGATGATTTCTTTCTTTCTGATTTTTTAGAAATATTCATGGACCGATCGAGTTCTAATTAATTCAATCCCCCCATTCCTAATGTTGCCTATAGTCGCCATTTATGCAAGAATCAGCGAATACGAATGTCAACTGTAGTCGATGTTGCGTCCATATAATGAACCGTGAAGAGCTGGAAAAATGATTAATTCAGCTACGATCCTTGAATCTTCTATGTTTTAATTTCGCTTTTATTTCGATCGAAAAAAAGTCTTTTAATGCTTTAAAACTATTTTTAGCATAAAATTGAAATGAGAAATCACACATATTAATAAAAATTCGTACTCAGTTTCCTCAAACTTAAGAGATTTCCTAACCACGCAAAAAAAGTCAAAATTTATTCGAATAACGAATAACAAATAAAGATAAACAAAGTGATTATTACTCACGAATCACGAACAATTTTATTCATTCACAGAATTTATTCGTCTTCACCAATACTACGATTTATTTGTACCCGTGGAGCGAATAAAGATAACTCGCTGGCATAATTATTAAATTTGTAATGAATCTTTAGCAAACCAATGCATAGAGAGAACAAAAGCGTGTAAACATAAATATTTGCGCTATTTACAGATAAATATACGAATAATAAATAACAATTAGCAAGCAAGTAATGTGTACATTAATAGCAAATAGCGATGAATAAGATATTCGCGAATAAAAGTTTCAAATCATTTAATTAATTAATTGATTATTAATTTATTATTTATTCTAATAATTATCTAGATAAAGGTTTATTCGGACAATGTCTCGTTCTGGGTCTTATTTGTATATGTGACATTGACACTTTCGGCCGATAAGCATGCTTATCTTTATGTTAAGTCTATCAGAAATAATCAGTCAGACTCGCATTCCTTCTTTTAATTATCATCTAATCATCTTCTCAACTTTGTACTTATACTAGCGTTGGCTGTAATAATCAGCGTTAAGGTGATGACTTATTCTGTACTAATCAAACGACATCTATATTTATATTTTGATTTTATGTTTAAGTACTAAAAATACGGTCCTTTGAGGTTAGGTTGGAAGAAATAAATTATTGGTGCATGTATTAATTTCTTTAAAGTTTGAGGTTAATTCTTAACCTGTTTAACCTTTTCTTTGCGCAAAGTATATATTTGTATTTTTTTGTATAGATAATTAAGACTTTTGATTAATTTTGCAATGGTTAAAATCACATAACTTTTTTCGTTATTTTTGTATTTATAAATATCAATAATTTATTAATATTTTAGGAATTATATACATGTTTGAAATACACGTGTACTTAATGGCAGATTTTCAAAATGATTTTTTTCGATACTGTAGCCTCATAGACAGAAACTTTATTCTACATTTTCTTACTTATTTTCTCATGATGAATCATCTCTTTCTCGCTTATGCCTTTAATTATTGGATATCCTGTGCATGTTTGCATGTTATGTGTATTACATACAGTTTCTCACTTACACATTTGCCATAAATATTGTATAAACATCCGCAGTCTACTAATGTATTTTAATGTTGTGAACCATAGTTTTCTCTTTGACAATTGAACTTTGCCAGCAATTTTCTCCAGTGGAAGATTTTGTGAAAAGTAGTTGCTAAAAATAGTTTATTCACAAACACTTAGTAAATTCTTTGGCATATACGTTTTGTAACGAATCTATTTTTGATCGTTTACGTTGTTTTATTAGATTTTTTTACTAACTCCGAGGAATTTCACAGTTTGTCCAGAAGGGACATTCGGTAAATTGTTATAGCAGTGAGTATATTTATATCACGTACATATATTACCAATATGAAATATATGTACATTAGGTTCAACTTTATAACGTAAGTTGCAGTAGCAACAGATCGGAGAAGAAGGTAGTTGAAATATTTCTTGTGTAGTCTTTTAGTTATGTTAAACAGTGAATTTGGCCTTAAAAATTGCTATGGGATTAAAATTTCGAAATTAAATTAGAAAATCAGAAAATTATCATCGAGTTCTATATTTCTTTTTGAATAGATTTTCGAGAGAACTCTTTCAAGTCTAAAATATTCGATATTTTTTTAGATTAAAATGTTAAACTGAAACGACTTAACATATGTAACTTAGAAATATCACGTATATTTCTAAACTTTCTTTGGCCTTAAAAATTGAAAAAATTAAGGTGAGAGTGAAATGAAATTAAAGTAAATCGATATTAAATTAAGAAGTTGACCAATTATGTTTCATCGAATATTTACAATTCTTTTTAAATTTAATAACATTTATTTCGACTAATTTTTCGAGCTTTTTTAATTAAAATGTTAAACTAAAAGGAATTTATAAAAACTTGCAAGTATACATTCGTTGTCCTTTCGATTATAAAAATTGGGAAAATTATCATAAAACTAAAATTTTGAAATAGAATTAAAATTTTGGAAAATAATTTTTTCATAAAATATTTATATATCAGGTACTGAAAACTTTAGATTAATTTTTCTCAAACATTCAGTCGTTCTAAACAAATCTTTACTCAATTTAAAAAAAAGATATATAATATATCGGAAAAATTATGATATAACAGAAAGTAAATGGAAAATTAAGATTTTACTGTTTAGACAGTGTCTGTTATTTCGTTTGAAATTAAGTAAAATTCGAAAGAAATTTTCAAATCTGTAAGGCTGAAAACTTCAATTAACGAACAGAGAGATATGTGAATAATTCAAAAACATAGATATATTTGTTTTATATACACGAAATCACACTTCAACTGGTTAGTCATTAATTTAAGACCAAAATAGTTTCGATTCAAATATTCAACAAACACGACTTGCAAATCTATCCTTTCCTTCCGATCAATCAGTAATCAGTAATCAAATTTACAGTGTAAATTCTGTCCAATAACTGGTATAAAATGTACAGTATACAGTCGTAAAGAGCTCATAAAAGACGACGTCGCATTGCGTCTATTCGTTTATGAGGATAGTCAGCAAACTTGATTGTTTGATCCGTGAGGGTACGTTACGCGTCGCAATCCCTTGGAAAATTATCACCCGTTTCATTAATATGTATTAAACAAGGAATCGCTGTAAGCTTATTATACGCACCACGATTTCAGGCAAAATAAATTTCAGGAGAAAGGTTTTAAAAATAAGAGAAAGAAATCATACTAAAATTTTTAATAATCAGACGTTTTATTATATCAAATTCATAAATAAAAATTCTTGTATTTCAATTGATGAAAAAAATGAATGCTTGCAAGAATTGTTAGAAAAGAGAATACTAAAAAAAGTTATATTTGTCGTGTGTTTTATAATCATAAATGAAAGAATATAAAGCACCAAGACTTGAGTAACAAACTATATCAAAATTTTGAATAAAATTTTATTTATGTCAAATTTTTGATTAAAAAAGGAATGATAATAATCAAGTTACCAAAAAATGTATTTCTTTGAGAAATTACATTCGTCGGGTATTTTATTACTGCGAATTACGCAATCTTTTAACAGGTTTTAAAGAAGTATAAAAAATTGTGTAATGTTTTTTTATCCTTTTCGTTTCCTTTATCTCATGAGTCTTTTACGAAAATGGAGATCGATGAATAGATAATTAATTAAACATTTAAATGATTGTATTGAGACAATCTTTCTCTTTTTATAAATTTCACTAATATGGGGAGTTAATCATTAATTAACGCATATTTGCGAGGCGTTCTCCAAATCGTTTTATTATTTTATGGAAGTAAGACTATTTTTATATTCCGTTTCATATTACTCTTAAATATCTGTGTGTCTCATTCAACTGCAATTTTAATTCTTCATAGTAGTAGAAGCGATAATTGATTAAACTCCTGCAATTTTTACGGAATAAAGATTGCTATTAACATTGTCGAATAAAAGAACTGCATTCTGATTATAACAGAATTAATAACAGAATGCTTATTTTATTTATTAATTTAATAATTAATTAAAATTACTCAAATTCTTATGAACAATTATTTTCTTTTTATTTAATTTATTATGCTGTATATCATTAAAATTATCAACATTTCATTCATTTAAACTTTATATTTTTATCATAAAATATATGATGCGCATTGGCATATTTTTATTACGAATTGAAATTAATTAAAAATGATTAGATTTAATTATATTACAAGTAATATTAATATTATCTTATTTAGATTAGTAACATAACATACGTAGTATATTACTTTAATAAAAAGAAGAAAAACAATATTTGACAGTTGAAATATAATCATGTTTTATTTCTGGCAGGATAATACAAAAAATGAATATGAAACTATAAAAAGATTCCAGAACGTATTTTTTCAGAACACATTTCTTCTTTTCTTCACTAAAAATGATTTCACGTACATGTGAGATATGTATGCATAGGTATGCAGCGAATTTCTCTTATAATATTAAACCTTGTAGATATTTTAGAAACAAATGGTCATCAAAATTTACAAAAAATGCAATATGAGCATGTAGATTATCAAATTAAAAGTACTTAATAAAACAAATTGAAACTTCGTCCATAACGCAAATTTTCCTACTTGTTTTTATTAACTTTAATTGTTTTCAAGATTAACAAAACTAACAAAAAGCAAAGTAACAAAGTTTTCTAAATACATCGAAATATTGTAAAAAAGCGACAATTTATTATAAATTCATACATGAAATAAAATTAAATTATCTCGCGATCTTACAATTGAGAAATAATCATATCTGGAGCATTAACTCCATAACAAAAAAATAAACGAAAACGCATCTCAACATAATAAAGTAACGAACATTAGATAACGTCCTAAATTCGCGAATTAATATTAGATACAGAATTTTCTTCCGACACATTGTTCATCGCTGGTTTATTTTACATATGCGATTGTTCACACGTAGCCCATCGTTTTTACAAACTAAACACTAGTCGTTTATATGAGAGAAACACTTTATTCCGGCTATCGATTATCGCGTTACTGAAATGATGTACATATATTTACAAATTATTTACAGCAGACGTTAACACGCGAATTCTATCACAGAGAAACGATGAATCAAAATTAAAAAAAGAAGGAAGAAATATTAGAAGAGACAAAAGATAAAAAAGTCGTACAATATCATAGATAAGATTATCAGACTTTGATTTATTGCTGATCAATCGACGTGACTATTAACGAAGCATAAATTAAACGAAATATTCCATTGACAATGAGTTAATATTAATTAACAACTAAAGGACACGCACATCGATGAATTAAAACATAATGAAATCTTACCTAACCAGACTCTAATAAAAAAAGTTATTGCATTGTACAATATTTCTCGACTTTATCTTTATTTTTAAAAGCTCCTTTGATTATGTTAATACGAGCTTTCGATCATTTCAAATCGACCTTTTTCTATCGACTAAATGGGACACTTTACTATCGATTTAATTGTCCAAGATTCCTTATTCAAACTGTTTTTCGGAACATCGAAATGGCGTAGATGCACGTAATTAATTCGAATAGAATTTCGCGCGGGATTTTCAAGTTTGGGGTTTTCAAGTGCCTTCGCTAATTTGCACTGTGAATTATTCAGTCCACAACAAGGAATGGCTTTTTAATTGATTTGTGACTCGTTTTACGTCCTGCGTAAAAGTTGGGCCATTCTTCTCGAAAATTTTATTAAGATTCGAATGTTTATGACATAACGATTTGATCTATTTAGATAATTATAAACTCTTATCCTTTTAAAATTAACAGGAAATATTGATCACAGAGAGTTAAATATTAATGTTTTATAATATCAAAATGTACGAATTGAAATGGTATTACATTATTGGTGAATTTATTCTGGATAAAGAGTAATTTGTTTGTCTTTTATTAAATATTTAGAGTTTTATTAAACGTTTATAGGATTTCGCTGTTTTGATTTACCAATAGATGATCATATGTTTATTATTATTACTAATCTTTTAAATCCTGTTCATGTTTTACCCTAAACGTCTTGAAACATAAATCATTAAATTCGTCGAATGGAAATTTTATTAGTTTTGAATGTGTGAATATTTGGATAGTTTAATATAATTGTAAAATTGTGCTGTTGCTATTTTTTAGATGACTAGAAGCTAAACAAATATTATTAATCGTACAAGAAAAATAAATAAATATTCCTGACAGAAAAACAAAAACTATAATCACATCATCTAATTAATTATCTATATAACACTTAATATTCAAATAAAATTTGCGACGATAAAAAATATATATTTTTGTACATAAATATTTGTTATATAAACTAACATTAAAACGAATTGCATTCATGGTCCGATTATACAGATGCTATTGCAGAAATTTGATTGTTAAATCCAATATACAAATAATTAAGCAAGTCAATATTTTTTTCGAATAAGATTAAATAAATAATCGGAGGCAAAGTTCAACGAGCTATAATTATTTCTGTATTGCGTTTTAATTCTAAAAGCAGCCATTATACTTTCTATAAGGAAGACATATTTCAACTATAAAATGAAGAAAAAACAAAAATATCACAAAATCTATAAAAATCTTCGCAACAACATGTTATAAATTCTCTACATAAAATCACATAACAACAATGAACGATAAAACATACAATAAAATAGAGAAAAGAATTAAAAAACAATTTTTCCGATGTTATCGGTTACCAACATTATTTCGATCATCTACTACCAACGATTTTAAAACGCGGCGCTTTTCCAAAGCGTAAACAACAAAATAAATAGCTTTTCGATGATGAATAGCACTAATCGAACAACAACGATAATAATAACGACGATCACTTTGGAATTATATATCACATCATAATTTTCTTTTAAGAAAAAGAAAATACGCAATACCGTTGAAATCAACGTCGGGATCATGTCATGCAACATGTCATGTAATAACATTATCAGTGAGCAATAATATTAATTGCATTAAAAATAACAAAGACTACACTGTTCATTTCTTTGTCTTTTCTTCGAATATAGGTCAGAAACGACACTAAAGTCGACTATTACTTAACATCGAACCTTGAATCTCACTCTATCGACCGCCTAACATCAGGCATAGCGAGCTCTCACTATTAAAAACGATTCTATTCACTTTACCTTCGAATAAATGGTTATAAAACCGTGTAGTCGACTTCATTGGTTATCTAAATATATTACATATTAACTCTCGAGCTGCCAATCAAATTCATTACATTAATAAACATTTACTTGCTTCGAAGTTTCGATAATTCATTATTCTTTATAGTTTACCTTTCTTGTGACTTCTTCAATCTTATTGATAAACGATTTCAAGTGAAACTCGAGTTATCCACGAATCGAACAGCACACTTGGCCACCCAATACGACGCAGATTTTTTTTAAGAATCGAAACAAAAATTAGGCGAAGGTGTCTTGACGAGCTTAATGAATCAACAAGACATCTTTTTTGAAGAAAATCTTCATTCCTTCTTTCTTGCATGTCTTTCAAAATATGGTTTCTTGTAAGATCGTTCCGTGACCAATCGATCGATCGATTCCAGCGTGAAGCGCGTGCCTTTCTTTTCGCGAGAATGTCGCTTAAAAGTACAATAATATCGATAGTATTGGCAATGCGATGTGATCTACGCGTTTCATGCGCGTCTATCTGCCCTCAGTATGCATCTCTGTGATCGTTTCGCGATGATATATGATCTTCGTGTCTCTGTGTTCTCTGTCCACACGTGCTACCGGTTTCTTCAGCCGTCTTGTATAGTAATGTCTCCTTTCTGGCGTGATAAATATTTGAATTTAGTTTCTTGTTCCATCATTACTTTTTTTAGGAAGTTTTGAGGTTTCGGTGTTTCAAACGGTATCTATGTTATTGTGAATCTTTCGAAAGAACTGACTACTATTTTCTGAATGGTTTCGGCATAGTCTCATATATGACAGATTTTGAGGTAAATTAGAATATAATGGAAACTAATATGTGGCCAAAATATAAATATGTTAAAGTTTCAATAAATAGTTTCGTAGGAAACTTTAAGGTTTAAAAATGATAATATATACTGCCAGCCACAAATATCAATTATAATAATATTAATTACTATATATAGGACACCTATGTCATTATATCTAGTGAAAAGCTCTATCAAATACTATTCTACTTTATATTAGAGGACACACATAATATGAATAAAATAATAGATTTATAACAAAATATTTAGAAAATAAAAGCAATGAGAAGTATACAATTTGTACTAAATATCAGTTGACTTAATACTTATGGCAGGCGGTATATACGCACCATTGTTAATTGCTGATTGACCGTGTTTGATTCACGTTTTTGATCATCCATTCCCATAATCTTTGCCAGATTTCTCACATATGTCTTTTTTGTGAATATATCCTTGAATGTTTCTTTAACTGACTGAATAAACATGCGTGCACCGGGCTTAAAGCAAACTTTTGAAAAGTCTTTTATCCATTACCAAGCAATCCAAAATGCACATGTTTTAATATACGAGCACTGTGTTGAAACCATAAGCACGCGAGGCAGCCAAATATGTTTAAAAACGCGAGTTACTTGATGAGATTCGTCTTCCGTAAGTTTTTGGCAAGATGACGAAGAATCTCTCGATGCGGGCTACACGTTACGTATATAGTCGACGATTATATGCGTCGTTTTATTTGTTGCATGTGTAGGCGACGATGCGGATGTATAATTAGGTGGGTGTGTACGTATCTATGCGTGTCTTTTTGTTTTCTTCTTTTTGTTTTCCATTACGGATGTAGTTCACAGTATAAACTTGCTCTCCTCTCAAAGGCTGCTACCGTACTCGCTCGATCTTCGTCGGTCGATGTGCTTTATGTATGTCTCCGAGTATATGCTCTTAGTGCGGTCGTCGTACCTGCAAGCAAAAAAAGACAGTGGCACCAATACGTTTTGTTCGCTTCGACGACATTCATGCGATTCCAGGTTTGGGATCGTTTGTTTGCAAATATTATTGTTTAGGATTTTGGGTTGACGGAATCAAGAGGATTTTAGTTGTTGTTTTTGTTTCTTTATGATATAAACAAAATTTATATGAAGACCACAGGAAAAAATGTTATATTTTTCGCTTTTTATATGGGAGTAGTTTTGAAATTTAATATATTGTTAACCAATCTCATTTTTGTGTTCCTCTGACATAACTGAACTAATTTTAGTAGATAAATTTTATGTAAAATTATCAAATTGTAGCTAATAGTTCATATAACAGAAATCTATAAACTATTAATATTATTAGCCTGTAAATCACTGCATAAAGTACCGTCTTTTTTATTTGTTGACAGTTTTCCATAATTTTTGTACACAAAACTTCGTAGATTTATCGTTTAATTTTATATTTTCAAACCTAAATGACTGTTCTCTTTTTTAATCATACAATAGAACTTCATTTGTTGGAATTTTAGTTAATGCTTGATTAACTGAATTTTTACTGGTTGAATTTAGTTATTTGAATATGAGCCCCTAATATGTGACGGCAAAATATTGGGTAGTCGGCAAAATTGGTTATTCCAATTATATAATTCCATTTATATAAGTTGTTTGTTTCCCGACAAATTCAAATAAATGAAGTACTACTGTATTGAAGCACTTCATTCAACAACCCAACAACATAAAAATCATGAAATTTTTACAAAGAAAATTATATAATACATTTTATCTGTCGTCTTCATATGTTATTAACTATATCTAGAAGTTCCATTTTATATTAACTATTCTTTAATTTCATAAGAGAATATTGCACAAATATTTTGAAGAAAAATGATATTCTTTTTTAAAATACATTTTTGAGAGCTAGAACTTTTATGCGCATATAGAAACATTTGCAAAGAAAAGAAAACATGTTATTCTAAAAGGAGGAAAATATTATAAGTTATTACAACATATATACACATACATGCATACATCACATTGCTTTCGCTCTTTAATTTTTGCATCCTCAAAATTACATCGATGCATTATCCGAATTCACTGTACTCAATTATCATATTCACATATGAAACGAATTCAATTATTATTATGATCAATCATTATTGTTAACTAGGTATATAAATTGATAATGCTAATTGCATTATGTATTTATCCTTTCATTATTATAAAACTATTCCTATAATGTACATAAGATATAAATATTAAATATATGTAATATATAAATATAATACATGTATACTGTATGATTTCACTTATAAATTTGAATAGTATACAAGTTATGCACGTGTCATACAAAAAGATAAAACAAACGTGTATGAATCCTGTTAAACATGATATGCATTCTGGTGTACTTGGATCACGTTACTTGGACCTTAATTGAATTATTTTCGTCACTTCTTGTAATTGACTTGCAAACGCAAAAAGTAGAAAACTGAAATTTTGATTGATTATATCTGATAGGCATGTACTTCTACTACATTTTAATATTTTTCTTTGATATTATGCTTCAGTGATAAAATTATCAATGTCACTCGAATTGTATCAGAATCAATTAATGTAATTATGCAAATAGTGGAAATGTTCTGTGAAATGTTTCTTTAAATTCAAAGAACTTTTTAATAACTACTAATCAATATTTCAATTAATTCTTTCATAAATTAATCGCATCACATAATTACAGCATTAATGGTTTAAATTAGTATAAATTATAAAAATTATCACTCGTTGTCTTTTTATATATAAGAATATGTTTCATTACATTAACTTGATTCTATTTGACTTAATTTGTCCTAATTATACGTATATCTATGTAGTAACATTGAGCGATAGAATGATAGGTTTGATAATATTCGAATCGTTTTATTTCTTCTTTATTTACATTACCAATCGTTATCTCTTTAATTACTAACTCTAAATTAAATTTAATCAAATATATTTAGAGATTGTATTAACTTCTAATTAATTCATTTATATAACATCCAGTACATTCATAATTATTACTTTCTTGATATCATAATCTTAAAAGAAGATACAATTTAGTTGGAAGGAAGATTTTACAATTCTAACAATGTTGAACTCAAGTAAAATTCATAAAGTACATTTAATTAAGTTTATGACAACCAGGCGGGACATAAAACGCGATCTACTTCCGCCAATGCAAATTGCTGATATGTGTTCGCGTTACACGCAGCTCCCGAATAATTTACTTTATACTGCAGTTGTTTTACAGTCGAATTTTAAATGGTCGTTAGAACCTAATGAAGCATTAACCGTAAATATTTTACCATTATTTTCATTAATTTTACATCGAAGCACCTGTTTTAATTCGGTTATCTTAACAGTATTTAATACTATTCAATTGTAAATAATCTGACTAATACTTGTCAATTTGTAAATAATAATCTATCTTTTTGATTATGATTCTTTTAACACCTATTTAAATCAGAATTGGCTATTCATTGCTGTAATATCGCGACTGATGCAAAATGCAATATCATTATAAAACGTGAATGGAAAAGATCTACTGTTTTGAGTTTCAAACATATTTGTAAGAAGATATTTTCAATATTGCCAGTATTAAAAATGGTTTGGCGAAAGAAATTACACGTGTTAAACAAATTTAGCTTTAGAGAAATAAAAATCGAACGAATATATTAAATTTTATTTATATAAAACTAAATCTAATTTAGTTACAAGTTTAAGCCTTCAAATACTTTAAGTACACAAAGTATATCAATCTGCATAACGTTTAATAAAATTGGTTCATTCAAGAAAGCAGAATTGGTATTAAATGTAATTGATGATAAAAAATAGGCCAAGAAAAAGCATTTCTATACAAGTATTCTTTTCTTTCATCACTTGTTTTAAACTACAGATCGAAATTGTTTTAAACAACCTAATTACTAGACCGTGGATATTTATGCAAATTCGTATTTTCATGAATACAGTTAAAAGAAATGTTAACTATAGAAAAATTTGTTTCATCCATCAAATATTATAACGAATTATGTAAATGTTATAGAATTTTCTATCCTTAAATCCTCTGTAAATGTATAAACATCCGCTATTAATATAATTTATTAATTATTAATAGTATGTTTGAAACGAACATAATTTAAAATAAGAATAGATAAAAAGATTTCATTGAGAATAAAGATAGAACAGACAAATAAAATTCGAAGAATACACAGAAACGCATCGCTGTAATCGTGCGTTCGTTTCAAGGTTATTAAAATATCAAGCAAAAATTTCGTGATCGAGCCTTTAATGCTCGAAAAAGCTCGAGGCTGTTCTCATTTCTCTTTTCTTTTTCTTGTTTCGAGAAAATTCACTTTAGGGGAGGGTTAGAGAGATGCGCTAGATAGGAAAAAGTACGCGTTCCTTGAGTTACGCTCGCATTCGTGTGAAAAAGTCGAGCATCCGGTTCTCGACTCGTTCTACTTTCACTGCACGAAATTAAAAGTAATGTCCTTCCCTTTCTTCCCTGGCCGCATCTAATCACCCTATTTTATGGCAGCCCTTTGCGCCAGAAACTTGAATGGTGTTGAAGATTTCTGTAGTGATTTCCAAGCTCTAAATAATCCGAATGAATAGTTAAAAAAAGGTAAGACGAGACTGCTCTTCTTAGAAACGGGGTAGCTCGTCTATATTAAAGAAACTTTCTGTTTGAAGATAGCAATTTTAGTCAACATTCCTTTCGTTTTACTATTTCAGATTATATATTATAATTTCGAAATATTTTTAGTTTATGCAACTTGGTCTTATTTCATAATTATGTAAAGTAGAGATGTATCGAATAGAATTTTGGCCAACTGGCCGACTAAGCGAATGATCGGCTTTCAAGAAGCTGGCTTGTCGGTCGACTACTTGTCTTTACCGATTATTTTCAAATAACGCTACAAAACTCGCCAAGTTTATGATTGTTTAATGTTACGCACCCAAAGAAAAGATTTTCGAACATTCTCTATTATATTTCTTTTATTATGGCTTGTTTCTTCGTTTTAAAAAGTTTTTGTTACGATAAAATGAAGAAATAATGACTAAAGTACTTAATTAATTGGTACTTATTTAGTTTATTTCAATAAATACTAATTATTATTTTTAATCATTTATGTAATAATTATATTACACATAAATATGTGCCTATAAGTAAGTAATATACTACATATTAAAAAATATAAAAATTACGCTAATGCCAGTAAAGACAGAATATTGTATTTTTCTTTCTATGACTTATCAAGTTATCAATAAATATAGTAAATTATTACTATAAGAAATATAAGGCCGATAAAAATTTAAGGCCGATTAATCGGCCTTTTTTGCCGGCCAGTCGTCAATTATAAAAGTAATCTGATAATCGACTTAACCGATATTAGTATATCCCTAATAAATAGAGAAAATTGCATTTTTACGTGTTTAAAAAGTGTAGAGTCATTATAAAGTGGCTACAAAAAAGTACTTGCGCACGTCTTTGCTTTTTAATGAAGCATTTCTTTAGCAGATCCTACATTTCATTTTCACAGTATCAATTTTTTGTAGTTATATGAAAGTACTACTAAGTAATACAGAATTTAATATAGCTGAAGCTAATTAATTAATATAAAAATGATATGTAAATATATATGTATAATGGTTTACAAATATTTTTTGTAATTTCTGTAGATATATATACAGTTATACATATATGTACTGCACAAAAGACTATAAACATATGATGCCACGTCGACGTTTGTTATTATCAAATTTTGGAGAATCAGTTTATTATTGAACAATCTTTTTCTCTTCAGAAAGAGTTTCGAATTTACTACAAGTAACAATATTTATAAAGAGCAAAGACATGTAGTGGTATATATACTAAAGAATTAAAACACGTTAGTACCGATATATTTTCAGGAGATAATTTAAGTTTATGGTTTATTAACTCTATTGTGATATTTATGAGCGACAGTATATCAACATCAGTAATCAAACGCGTCAAAATGTTGAATTCCGAAGTTTTTATGTTTGCTTTTTTTTGGAATTATTAAAAAGTAGGTGCTTTTGGAGAAACGAATGCTCGTTTTTATTGAGATAAGAATATGATTATATATGAGTAAGTACATAATATATTATATATATTATAATTATATACATGTAGGTGATTTTACAGACTAGGAGATTTTCTATGGCTCTCACATTTTAAAGCTCTTAAAAACGCTAAATCGCATTATGTTTGCATGACAGAGAAAGATAACAACTGTAAATTCATTGGCGAGCTATGAAGAGCTATGAAGAATTATCAATTTAATTTATTAAAAAATTACCTTTTATGTGTGAAGTTCTCAGTTCCCTGCCATGTCTACATGAAAGTTCTATGCCTACAAAATTTACTCTACAATCTATCTCCAAAGTATGGATTTTAAATGATTTATTAATCTTTCCTTTTTATATATATATTACAATAGTCGTATTTATCATCCACATTTATTTTTTACTTTAATTGACTTTATTTTATTGCCAAAAAACATCTACAATCTTTGTCACCCCTTTTACGTCTCAGTTCCCTTTCTGCGAAATTATTTTTAAAAGAAACGATATCTGTGGTGTTAAGAAAAAATCATGTGAAATAAATCAAAATTAATCAAGCGAATTAGTGCTCCTCTTTCGTTTCACAAGTGGCCATTTTGGATTACTTAAGATTGTAAAATCGTTGACAATCACCTGTTGCAGTCAGCTTTTTAGTCCCCTGGTTCATATTATATTCTAAGTTTACTATTTTTACTAAATTTAATTTAACGTAACATAAATATAACATTGGCATTCAACTTCCTTTTTAATGAATGAAATAGTAAACCGCGCGAGAATTTTTAACATTTAACCTCAAAATTCTCAGTCCCCTGACTTCAGTCTCCCGTCAAAAAATATGATAGAGGACTAGAAGTATTCTAAGAGAACTAGAAGATAAAAGTCTATGTCGATTGTGTCTATGTCACATAGATATTTAAAGAATGCCTTGCATTATTTAGATAAAGTTATAATTTAGTCCTAAAGATTAGAATATAATATATACTATTTATTTGTTTTATTTTATAATAAAGAACGCAAGACTGATCACTTGTTTGTATATGTAAGGAATAAATATTCTTTAATTTAAAAAATTTAATGATTTTTGTTTTAAGTTTAACTGAAATTTGTCAAGATTTATAACTAATTAGTTTATGATAAATAAATATTAATTTTGTTTTAAGTTTAATTACTTTTGTTTTCATTTTAAAGTTTAACTGGCAGATTATTATCAAGACTGGTATTAGGACACGACTGGAAGTTATAGAAATTATTAATGTATGATGTTAGATATAGAAACTTTATAAATAATCCTTGAGAAAATTAATTACCTTTTATCTAATTCTTTGATAAAAAGGAAGTTGTTTTTTTTAATTAAAAGTTTTAAATACAGTTGATTACATGATATCTTGATACCTTGTCAGTCTCCTATAGATCACATATAGTTATTTATTTGTTTGGCCGCTTTTGTAACAATACCAATATATCCTTTACCATACCTGAAGCTTATTATGATTCATAAATTAAATAAAAAATTTGTGGACAAAATCACTGTCAAATAGTTCTCACTTCCGTAGAACCACCCATATATGATATATTCCTCTCTATATATATTTATTATATTATTGTAATTATAATCATTACATATATATAGTATATCTAAATACACACTATAAGTTAATAGGTTTATTATTAAAAGAATGGTAGAGAACTTACGAGATTATATATAGAATTTACGAGATGAAGAATATGAATTAATAAAAATATAAACTGTCTTTAGAAATTGTAAATCTAAACATATAGTACTAAGATTATAGTGAATCGTGATGTTATACAAATATATTTACAGACAAATTATTAAATTTATAACCCATTACGTATAGCAAATGATTTTTACTATTCAAAAATATTTCTATTCAATCAATTCCTTTTGAATTCGAATACCGAAGATACTATTGTACACACATTGTGTAAAAGAGAAAACACTAATTATAAATACTATTAAAAAAAAAAAAATTTTTTTTTATTTTTCATTATATTTTAAAGTTATATTTCAATAAAAGTTGAATTTTCAGAGAAATTGTAGAATTAAATAGAAACGATTGTTCATGCTGTTATCTTGCACTGCAATAACATACAATAAATAATCAATTGAGTTAGGTATCAAAATATATGTTCTCTGAGTCGACAAATTAAACTTTATATACGAAGTGTAATAAGGAACGTGTAAACTCATGAGACTTTTGCAATCTTCCTAATCAGTTCATGCAATTAATTGCAGTAAGTTACATGTGGCGTGTAATTTTCAACAAAGAATAAAATCACGATTGATCTTGTAAACGGAAGGCGACTCATATATGTATACATACTGCAAAGTTAATTAAATCATGAACAATCATCATTCGTGGATAATTTAATTCCAAAACAAAGTGTTATAAGTTATGCTCATGTATATGTAATATTATTGCGATTACGGATGAACAAATTGTTTCTGCATTTTCAATAACTTTTATGATTCGACTACACTGATGAGGTCAAGTATCACAGGATAATTATATCGATACATATAAAATGTTCTATTTCCAAAATTTGAAATTAACAGCTGAATGCTACGTAGATGGCCATATGGTAGCAATTTATTAATTCAATGTGTATGTTACTTCGACTCTTGAATGGAAGATTATTTGAAGTTAGATTGTGAAAGGAGCGTGTATGTTTAGTACGTGAGACATTAAAGTAATTTGAATTCTATGTTTACATTTTAATGGTATACGTTTTCGAAATCATTGGATTGTAGACAACATACAAAATTACTTAAAATTACTTAAAGTACTTTATTTTGTATTCTGTAT